>CAUYLG010062132.1:0-211893 GCA_963573385.1 Cacajao melanocephalus
TGGTCTCGATCTCTTGACCTCATGATCCACCTGCCTCTGCCTCCCAAAGTGCTGGGATTACAGGTGTGAGCCACTGCACCCAGTGAGCTGACCTTTTAGATACACTAGCAACTATGTGGCAAAAAAAAAAAAAAAAAAAAAAAGTGCAAGGATATTCAATGTAGCATTTGCTTGTCATTGCAGAGATAAACAAACAAAAGCTGGAAGCAAACTAAATGTCCATCAAAATGGAATTGGATCAATAAATGATGCGGCAGCCACAAAATGAACACATGTACGGGATGAAGTAGGAAGGTCTCCAAGACACACAGAGCATGGAAAGAAAGTCAGAGCTGGGGAGGAGGGGAAGTTTTGTGAATAAAAGCACGAGGTAGCAAGATGCTAAACAATCTCCTAAGTTGACGGTTAGAGGCGAGAATAATATATTCTTATTGGTTGTTATTCTTTTATACAGGCTACCAAACCCTTAATGTTTTCCATCATGCAAACTGATCCAATAAAAATCCCCGCACTTTGGGAGGCCAAGGTGGGCAGATCACTTGAGGTCAGGAGTTCAAAACCAGCCTGGCCAGCATGGCGGAACCCCGTTTCTACTAAAAATACAAAAATAAATACAAAAATTAGCCAAACATGGTGGTGCACGCCTGTAATCCCAGCTACTCGGAGGGTTGAGGCAGGAGAATCACTTGAACCCAGGAGGCAGAGGTTGCAGTGAGCTGAGATTGCACCACTGCACTCCAGCCTGGGCGACAAAGTCTCCATCTCAAAAAAAAAAATTAAATTTGTTGCAAAAATTCGAAAAAGAAGTCAAAGAATAGTGTGATGACATGATACTATTTGCTATGATGTCATTTGGGTAAACTGAAATAGTACATATATTTCTGCGTATGTACAAATACACAAGCACAACACACTTATAACCACACAAACACACTGGAAAAGGCATACAATTTTTTCAAGATGGATACTCCAGAATGTGTTATCTCCCTTTTGGGAGAGGTACCCAGTATGAGGAGGGAGGAAACTTCTATTTTTGGATTTTATGTCTTTCTATGCCATCAGAATTTTCTTTATCGTATGCATAGTTTGCTTTTGTTTTAAAAATAAAATAAAAAGATGCACATTGTGCACATAATTTAAGCATACATTATAAAAAAAGGCACCAGGGGCTCATTGGATCTGGATTTGTTTGCTGATGTCAGTGAAGCATGGTGAATTTTAAATTTTAATAAAAGTCCATTCCTTTTTTATTTTATTATTTTTATTTTTTAGAGACAGGGTCTCATTTTGTCACCCAGGCTGGAGTGCAATGGCGCGATCCTAGCTCACTGTAACTTCAAACTCCTGGGCTCAAGCAATCCTCCTGCCTCAGCCTTCCAAGCAGCGAGGACTTGTCTGTTTGCTTCCGCCAGGAACTCCCAGGTCCCAGGGAGGGCCTCATTAGGGTCAGGAGGAAGGCCCATGGGCTGCTGGCCCATCCCCCACCCCCAGGCGTCCCTCTGTCCCCCTCTTCGGTTGAGGGCAGGTACTCCCTGCCCCCACAGCGCGGGCATAGCCTCTCTCCCGCTCCTCCCGCCTCTGTCTCTTTGGGCTGTCTCTTCTGGTGCTCCCTGCCTGAGAGACCTATTTCTGGCTTGTAGGCAACATTATTTAAAGTAACAGTTCCGCCCACTGCCTTTCCTACCAGGGAAACCCACTTCACTCCACCCAAATTGCAGCTCTTGTCTCCCTGCCTCCCAGGTGGGTGGAAGAGGCATCCGGCCAGCTTCCCGGTTTGTGCTTCCAGCGCACTGTAAGCATCTCCCATAATGACAGTAACAGCACTCATTATCCCCATGGTGCTCCCTCTTGGGCCACCAGGACATACTCAGCCCACAGCTCTGCCTGTCCCACTCAGCTGTAGCTGCCAGCCCAGCAGGGAACTGGCTGAGTCCAGCCCCATCCAGGTCACCCCGGGAGCGGGGAGGTGGGCGAAATGGCTCCTGGAGGAGCAGCAGGGCCAGAGCTGAAGGGTCCACGCCTGGCCCACCCAAGAGGAAGTGCGGCATTAGAGAAGGCACCAGGACTTCCACATCAGGGGGAGGTAGGCTTGACTTCCACTTCTATTCTTTCTTAGATGTGTGGCCCAGTCAAGTCATGGAGCCTTGCAAGCCTCAGTTTCCCTATATGTAAAATGGGAATAATGATGGCCGTCTTTGATGTGAGCATCCAGAGTGGCCTTGGCACAAATGCCTGCACAAATGCTTGTGCAGTGAGGGGTAAATGTAAGAGTCATTGGTGGGGAGGCTCAGAGAGGAGGACTAAGAGGGTATGGCAGGGGTCCTCCCCCTGGCGTGGGGATCCTCTAGGGGCTTCAGCCAAGGACCAGGGGAGCACGGAGTCCCCTGCCTGGCACATTCCTTGGCTTCTGACCCCCCAACCTCCTAGTCACCTCCACGTGCCTCCTTGAGCTGGAAGAGCAGGAACCTGGCTCCTCCAGGGATGAGGGACAGTGGCGGAGGTTGGGTGATATGCAACCTCACTCTCCACTCATCAAGGAAGAGCTGCAGGGATGTGGCCTCTGGGAGCCAGCGCACACTTGGATTCACCCACCCCTAGGTCCCTTTAAAGGACTGCTCTTGATTTATTTATGATAGGAAATATATTTACAATTCAAAATTCAGAGAAAAGAAAAAGTCCACAGCAAAACATCTCTCCCACCCTCTCCCACCTTTGTCCCCCCCCAACCTCACTGCCCTGTCATCCTGACCCCCAACACTCACAGGCAGGAAATGACTGTCATTAGTTTCCTGAGTATCTTTTCAGAACCTCTTTATGCAAATGCAAGCCGATACACATTTAGAATCCCTCCCCATTATAAACAGGAGACAGGGCCTCCTAGAGGCACAGTTCTGATCCTTGCTTTGTGCAAGTGACAAGATATCTCAAAAATCTTTCCATAGCTGTGTGTGGAGCTTCCTCAGGCTATTTGACAACTGCAGAGTATTGAGGAATCTTTTGGGTGGAGGAAGATTTGCTTTCTCCCAGTTCAATGGTCAAAAGGAGCAGGCGGTGGAGAGAGTACCTTGGGGGCCGGGCTTGGGGCTGGGGGCAGAGAGAGGGCATTGAAGGAAGGGCACCAAAAATCCACCCCCGTCCCCATCATCCCCATCACAGAGTGTCCTGGTTTTAATCTGGCAGGACCCTGCGGCTCAGTCCACTCTTCCAAGATGAAGAGATGAGCTCAGGGTGGAGGGCACAAGATGACAGTGGGAGGAAGAGCCGGGACAGATAATTGGAATTTTAGAGACAAGAGAGGAGCAGGGGAGAAAATAACTGCCTAACAAATGTGGCATCTTCTCCAGCACACGAGGAAACACACAATGCCCTTTTTGGTTGGAGTCCTTGAGTGTCACAGTTGACATTTAAAATGATTCTTACTTGAATTAAATAAAATATTTCAATTCCACGAAGCTGTCAGCAGCTGATGCGGGCACCAGAAATAATAGGCACACTCTCCTTGTATTGTCCTCGTTAATAAATCAGACGCCCGGAGATGCACGTGGTGATGCTCACACGGGGGGGGGGATGTGTGAGTGCACACGCGCACACTTGTGCACATACATGGAGTGCACATGTGCACACCCACCCATGGTGCCCATGCACATTCATGCACGCTGCTCTCTGTACACACATGCAAGCTCAGGCAATCCACCCCATGCAAACCCATACCGACTGTGCACACACATCTGCACACACACCGATATGAATACACAGTGGTACACACATAGGCTTGGACGAGGGCTCCTCTCCTCAAGTGAACTGTGCTCAGCTGGGTCACCGTGTCCACTGGGGGGTCAGGGGACCCTGTGTGCCTGCTGCCCACAGGTGTCACCCCAGATGGCTGAGGCCAACACAGGTTCTAAGGACAGCAGTGGGCAACTGAGTTGGGGAACCCAGGTTTCCTTCCCTCTCTCCATGGGCTTTTGGGCAGCAGGCAGGAGAGGCAGCAAGTGCTGAGCATGTGCATGCCTGTGTGTGTGTGTGTGTGTGTGTGTCCTCTGACACTTGTGAGCACACACCGGGCCCGTTCCTGCAGCAGGAAGACATAGGTAGAGCTTGAGGACCTGGCCACTGGGCTGGTGGCCTGCTAGAAAAGGGCTGTCTCCATATTTGTGGGTTTGCTTTTGCAAAGATTCTTCAGGAAATCAGGAAAACTCTGGTCAGGGCAATTAGAAGGAAATGAACCAGGTAATAAATAATAACAACACATGAACATGAACCAGGTAATAAATAATAACAACACACCATCATGCCATAAACATAAGAACTATTATTATTATAAGAAGTGTCACTGTTCTAAGGACTTTATATTTTTTTATCATCTTGCTGTAATTTTATTTTTTAAGTTTTATTTTAATTAATTAATTTATTTTTGAGACAGAGTCTTGCTCTGTTGCCCAGGCTGGAGTGCAACGGCGTGATCTCGGCTCACTGCAACTTCAGTCTCCTGGGTTCAAGCAATTCTCCTTCCTCAGCCTCCCAGGTAGCTGGGATTACAGGCGCCTGCCACAGTGTCCGGTGGATTTTTGTACTTTTAGTAGAGACGGGATTTGTTGGCCAGGCTGGTCTCGAACTTCTGACCTCAGGTGTCTGCCTACCTCAGCTTCCCAAAGTGTCACAGAAAGACAGAAAGAGTCAGAGAGACAGACAGAAAGAAAGATCTAGGGAGAAAGAAAGAGAGAGAGAGAGAGAGACAGGGAGATTGAGATGGAGAGAGACACACAGAGAAGCAGAGTCAGAGAAAGAGACAAAGAGAGACAGGGACAGAGACAGAGAGGTAAGGCCCTCTCCCTGCATAGGACACAGCCAGAGGCTGGGTAGTGGCAGCAGGCTGGCCGGGGAGGGTGATGTCAGCTGCACCCCACGGTGAGGACTGGCAGGGCACCTCAGGAATGGCGATGTCTGTCTTTCTATTTTAAGCTGTTTCCGTCCTGTGCTGTCATTCCCCTCCCACATCTTTGGTGAGAGTTGGTGACAGGCACAGCCTATTCTGCGGATGGTGCTTGGGGAAGGCTGCTGTGCTCCTGGCTGGGGGGCTGGGGGGCTGCCTTTTGAAGGGGAGGCAGTAGCCTCAGGAGGGGAAGGGTTGGGGGAAGATGCAGAATTGGTTCTGGAGCAGGCACTGGGTAGGGGACAGGCAAGCCCAGGCGAGCGGAGCATGGGGTTCCAGAAGGCGGGGGAGGGCTCCAGACTTGTCCCTTCCCAGAGGACAGACACTGGGATAGGGAAGGATTCTGTGTCCCTTGGAGGAGGGGGGGCTTGGGCACAGTGTGTTCCCCCTGCCTTCTAGGGGACCGCAGGGTGGAGGGGGGTACCCGAAGTGGACAGAATAGAGAGGAACTCCTGACTCTGATGAGGTGGTTAATTTTAGGTGTCGACTTGCTGGGCCGAGGGATGCCTGCCCAGACAGCTGGTAAAGGACGGGCTGGGTATGTCTGTGAGGGTGTTTCTAGAGGAAATCAGTATTTGGATCAGAAGCGGGAGTAAAGAAGAGAAAGAGAGAGACAGGGAGACAGACACAGAGAAACAGAGACAGAGAAAGAGAGAGACAAAGAGACAGGGGACAAAGACAGAGCAGTGAAAGCTCTCTTCCCTCGTAGGACATAGCTGGAGCCCTCACCGATGCAGGAGGGCAGCATCCAATCCGCCGAGGGCTCCGATGGCACAAAAAGGCGGACGAAGGAGGAATGTGCTGTCTTGGGAGGAGACGCCCATCTTCTGCCCTTGGACACCGGGACTCCTGGTTCCCAGCCTTCAGATGCTAGGACTTATACTCAGGGGCTCTCAGTTTCTAGGCCTTTGGGCCCTGACTGAATGACAGCTCTGGCTTTCTTGTGTCTCCAGCTTGCAGGCGGCAGTTTGTGTTCTTGGTCGGCCTCCATAACCACATGAGCCAAAACCCATAACGAACCTCATTCATCTGTCTGTCTCCTGCTGGCTCTGCTTCTCTGCAGAACCCTGACTAATACACTGACTGTAGAAGACGGGAGATAAGTGGAGCGCAGTGGCTCAAGCCTGTAATCCCAGCACTTTGGGAGACCGAGGCAGGAGGATCACCTGAGGTCAAGAGTTGGAGACCAGCCTGGCCAACATGGTAAAACCTCATCTCTACTACAAATACAAAAATTAGCTGGGTGTGGTGGCACATACCTGTAATCTCAGCTACTTGGGGGATGAGGCAGGAGAATCTTTTGAGCCTGGGAGGTGGAGGTTGCAGTGAGCCAAGATCATACCACTGCACTCCAGCCTGCATGACAAAGCAAGACTCCGTCTCAAAAAAAAAAAGGTCTATCTCCTATTGGTTCTGGTTCCGCATAAGGCTGAGCAGGGCTGGATACAGACGTGCCTGAAGGCGGCTGCTCAGCAGAGGCACAGCCTGGGGCTTGCATAACCACCTGCTGCTGGGCGGTTTGCTTTATAAGGGGAGAAGGTGTCTCAGGGCCTGCCCAGGCCTTCCTGCCACCCCTGAGCCTCCCCCGCTTTGCCGGAAGAGCCTGTGAGGCTCTGATTGATCCCCTGGCCCTGGAGTCAATGAGAGGATGGCAGTGTTATCGAGCTGGGGGCTGCTATCACGGTGACAGCCCTGGCTTGCGATGGCTGGGGAGGGCATCTGTCAGCCCTGTGACCTTCTGGGCCAATTAAATGCTCTCAATGAACGAGGATAAGGACTTCATTAAACTGTGATCCATCAGCGCAGCGATCCTCACAGAGGTCTGGCTGGATGAGAAAGCAGAGGAGAGAGCTGGGGGAGCCAGTGAGGTGAGATGGGGCTAGGCAGGGCTGGGAGCCCAAGATGGCCACTCCTCCTGGGTGGGCGGGACTCCCACTGCGTGAGAAAATAAGCAGGGACCCTCCCTCAATAACAGCCACAGTAGCAGCATCAGGCTGTGAGCCAAACACATGACACAGGCTATTTGGTTCATTCCCAGGTCAACTACAGGGGAAGAGACTCCTCTTCCCATTTTACAGCCAGGGGTCTTGGGCTCAGAGAGGTTGAGCATGTGGCCTGAAGTCGCCCAGCTAGGAGGCAGCAAAGTGAGACTCCCTTTCAGGCCCATGTGACCCCATCCGTGTCCCTGCCCTATACCTGCTGCCCTGACCTGTCCTGGGGCCCTTCGGACTGCTCTGGGGTAGGGCTTCTCTGCTTGTTCTTGCTTCATACCCCAGAAAGAAATTCTTCTGGGGAGCTGCCCAGACCTTGTCTTGATGCAGGAGCTGTGTCTGCGCTCAGCTGGGAGGGAGCCACTGCACAGACGGGAGGAGGGTAGGGAGACCCACGGACAACTCTGCACCTTGAACAGCGACACAGGACAGAATTTTTTTTTTTTTTTTTTGAGATGGTGTCTCATTCTGTTGCCCAGGCTAGAGTGCAGTGGCATGATCTTGTCTCACTGCAGCCTCCACCTCCTGGGTTCAAGCAATTCTCCTGCCTCACCCTCCCAAGTAGCTGGGACTACAGACACGTGTGCCACCACACCTGGCTAATTTTTGTATTTTTTTTTTTTAGTGGAGTTGAGGTTTTACCACGTTGGCCAGGCTGGTCTCGAACTCCTGACCTCAAGTGATCCACTTGCCAAGACGTCCCAAAGTGCTGGGATTACAGGCATGAGCCACTGCACCCAGCCGGACAGAATGTTGTATTACTAGGAGCAGAAAGGAATGAAGAACCAGAAAAGACAAGCCCTGTCCAGGGTATAAGGAGTTAAAACTCAGATTTCAGTTTAAATGGCTGTGTAAAAAGAAATGCTGAGATTTGGAGGGGGCAGTATGGTTATTTTATTTTTTTAAAACACAGAAAAACAAGATGAGAGAGCATCTCCTCTCACCTTGATTACAATTGTGCTTTAGAATTTCCTCACTGCTCCCTGCTCCTCTGGCTTGGGGAGGAAAGCCTCTCCACCTGGCTTCCACTCCTGGGGCTGTGGAGGACTTCTTTGTCCTGGGCTCCTGGCACCCGGCTAAAATTCTTTATGATTCTTTTCATGCCAAGGTGGATCAGAAAGAAACCAAATTAAAAGAAGCTGAAAAAGAGGGTGCATGGAAAGCGGGCCTCAAGGAACCAAGGGGCTGAGGCTTCATGGCCCAGTCATGGTCGCCAGCCCGAGCGGCCCCATGGATCTGCTTCTCCAAGCCCTCTCCAGCCTCCCAGGTGTGCAGGGAGACTTAATGGCTTCTCTAACTGGGAGAAGCAGCCTCCTAATCAGACCTGCTGAATGCATGGTGGTGCTGGCTGAGGACCCTCTTCCCTCACAGTGAGTGGGTTCCCTGATGCAAAAGGCCCCACTTGTTTAGGGGAAGCAGGGCACTGGGGCATCCAGGGGAATATTTGTTTCTCAGGGCTGCTGTCACAAAGCACCATGACCTCAGTGGCTTAAAACAACAGAAGTTTCTTTTCCCACAGCCCTGGCCACCAGGAGTCAGAGTCAAACTCAGCAGCATCATGCCTCCCCGACATGAAGGCTCCCAGGGAGAATCCTTCCTACATCCTCCAGCTCTGGAGGCCCTAGGTATTCCTTGGCTTACAGCCACATCACCCCAATCTCTGCCTCTGCCTTCACTTGGTGTTCTCTTCTCTAGGTTTCTCTCCTCCCTCGCTTTTCTTTCTTAATAGAGATGGGATCTCACAATGTTGTCCAGGCTGGTCTTGAACTCCTGGGCTCAAATGATCCTCTCTTTGGCCTTCCCAAGTGCCAGGGTTACAGACGTGAGCCACTGTGCCTAGCCTTTCTTTGTCTTCTTAAAAGAAACCAAATTAAAACAAATTGGATCATATTAGATTTAGGGACCACCCCAGTCTGGTATGACCTCATCTGAACTAATTAGGTCTGCAATAACCTTATTTCCAAATAAGGTCACACTCTGAGGCACTAGGAGTTAAGACATCACCATATTTTTTTGGAGGAGACACAATTCAACCCATAACAGCTGAGGCTTGAGCCACGGGGTGACTGAGAGGTGGGTGGGACTTGGGAGGATGTGCATATGTGGAGAGGTGAGGGCTAGGCCTCTCCACCTCCTTCCCGAGGGCAGGAAGGCTCAGGTAAGTGCAGATGCTGATGGAGGCTTAGGGGGCAATGCAAGGAAACGAGGAGGTGCCGTCCAGTGCGGATCCTGAGGGGAAGGCAAGGATGGTTGAAGAGTGCCAGGCATGATGAATAGATGTCAGAGACACAGATTCCTGAGACATCTACCGTGGCATTGGCCTGAGAAGGAGCCTGGCTGGGATAGCAGGGAAGCTGGACTCATGGCTGGGCTAGTCCCCACTGCACCTTGTGGGCCAGGCTAAGGAGTTTGGGCTTTTTCCTCAGGAGCGTGGAAATATGTTGAGGGTATTAACGAGGGCTATAAAACAGAGGTTAGCAAACTACAGCCCATAGGCCAAATCTACAGCCACAGCCTCTACAATAGGTGTACGAGGAAGAAAAAATTCACACATTTTTAGCGAAATGTAACTATCAAAAGAAGAGTAATGTTTCATGTCAGGTGAAAATTATGTGAAATTCATAAATAGTTTTACTGGGACACAGCCATGCGCATTTGTGGATGCAGCATCTGCGGCTACTCTCCTGCTGCACAGGCAGAATTGAAGGTGGCCATAAACTGTGTGGCCTGCGAACGCTCAAATATTCACTGTCTGTCCCGGACCTGAAAATGCTTGCCAACCCCTGGTGTAAAATAGGCAGGTTTACATGTGTACAAAAGTCCTCTGACTGCAGACTAGAGAGGAAACTGGAGTTGGTCAAGGCCAAAGGGTTGGAGGCCAATTCAGTCTTTGCCACAGACTGGGGAGAGGTGATGGGGTTGATGGTGTACAATGGTGCTGGGGGGCCAGAGGACAGTGGAAAGGTGTCACTGGTGCTAGAATGAGGGGATATCTGATAGCCTGGAGTGGGCAGCAGTTTCAGTGGTCACAGCTGGCTAGGAGAGGAGGAGTGTGGACAGCTGGAGAACGCTAGGTCGTGGGCTAAAAAGAAGAGAGTGGCTCCTGCCAAGAGAGGGAATGTGGGGCAGAGGAAGTCTGTAGGAGGGACTTTGGTTTTTAAAGACGTGAGACTTGAGCAGGTTTAAACACTGGTGGTGGGGAGCAGTTAGAAGGAAGAGTAGTGGCTGAGTCTGGTGACTCACTCCTATAATCCCATCACTTTGGGAAGCCAAGGTGAGGGGATGGCCAGGAGTTTGAGACCAGGCTGGGCAACATAGTAAGAACCTATCTTTACCAAAAAATAAAACAATTAGCCAGGCGTGGTGGCATGTGCCTATAGTCCCAGCTACTTGAGAGGCCGAGGAAGGAGGATTGCCTGAGACCAGGAGTTGGAGGCTACAGTGAGCTATGATGGCACCACTGCACTCCAGCCTGGGTGACAGAGTGAGATTCTGCCTCTTAAAAAAGAAACAAAAAAAAAGTGAGGAGGCAGAAAGAGAGGGTAAGTGATGGAGCCAGAAGACTGTTCCTGAGGGTCCTCGGGTCCTGTATCCAGTGGAGTGCAGTCCTTGGCAGAAGGAGGGGCCTGGCAGGGCAGAGTTAACTGGGGTAGGGTGGCAGGAAGTGGGAGAAAGGAATTCCTTACAATGCTCCTACTTCCTCGGGGAAGGGGGCAGTGAAGGGAGGGGCAGTCAGCTGGAGGTTAGAAAGAGCAGCTGAGGAGGATGAGTAAGCTGACTGGGGAAGATGCAAGAAGGCACAGGTGAGGGCATTACCTTGACTTTGTTTTTTGTTTTGTTGTTGATGTTTTGAGATGGAGTCTCACTCTGACACCCAGGCTGGAGTGCAATGGCGTGATCTCAGCTCACTGCAACCTCCGCCTCCCAGATTCAAGCCATTCTTCTGTCTCAGCCTCCCAGGTGGCTGGAATTACAGGCACGCATAACCACGCCCGGCTAAGTTTTGTATTTTTAGTAGAGAAGGGGTTTCACCATGTTGGCCAGGCTGGTCTCAAACTCCTGACCTCAGGTGATCCACCCACCTCAGCCTCCCAAGTGCTGGGATTACAGGCAAGAGCCACCATGCCCGGCCAGTACCTTGAGTTTGTACAGGTGCTGTCTACACAGGTGGCTGGCTTTCTTCAGCGGGGCTCAGTAGCCTTATGGAAGAAGCAAGATAGGTTGAAAGCTGGGCTGCCCTGTGGCTGGGGTTCTTCCAGGAAGCTGTGACAGATGGAGCCCAATACCAGGGGGTTGAAGACACTGGCAAGAGGGCAGCTGAGATGGTGATGGGCAGGTCCACTGGCTGGGGAGGCAGGTTCAGCCAGCAGGGAACTGACTGACTGGGTGGGAGGGCCAGGGCAAGAGGTGGATGGAAGGTGTTCCATAGCCCTGCCGCTCACAGGGAGATGTGGGGCCGGCCACAGGAGCGTCGCCTGGGAGTGGGCCAGAAATGCAGAATCTTGGGCTCCTCCCCAGACCTGCTGATCAGAATCCTAATTTAAGGTGTTCCCAGGGTGAGTCTTTGCACACAAAACTTTACAGTGCTCAGTGCTGAGATGGAGCCACAGATGTGGCTGGGAGGTCAGAATCAAGGCTTCAAATGGGACATGGGTCTAAGTGATGATGGAGGTCAGGGTGTGCCTCATTGGTCCTCAGTTTCCCTGTCTGTGAGATGACTTTGATCATAGCCCCAAAGAGTCACAGTCTTTTTTTTCTTTTTTGTTTGAGACAGAGTTTCACTCCTGTTGCCCAGGCTGGAGTGCAATAGCAAGGTCTCAGCTCACTGCAACCTCTCCCTCCTGGGTTCAAGCAATTCTCCTGCCTCAGCCTCCCAAGTAGCGGGGATTACAGGAATGTGCCACCACACCTGGCTAATTTTGTATTTTTAGTAGAGATGGAGTTTCTCCATCTTGGTCAGGCTGATCTCGAATTCCCAACCCCACGTGATCTGCCTGCCTCGGCCTCCCTAAGTGCTGGGATGACAGGTGTGAGCCACTGTGCCTGGCCTAGGAGTCACAGTCTTTAAGAACTTCAGCTGTGGCCTCGGACAACCCTTAGCTCTGGTCCCAGCTCTATCACTCGCTGAGCATGTGACCCCAGACAAGGGACGGAACCTCGTTATACGTTGGACACTCCATCTGTATAATGGACAAAGTAAGGAGGGCTGTTTTATAGAAAAGACAAGTTCGGGCAGCTCATTGTAAGGCTTGTTTTCAAACAAACAGGCATTTGTTCCACTGCGATTGATATATTAGAGAATGATATGAGCATCTGTGGGGTTTCATTTGCTATGCACAGTTTTGTCTGCAAGAAGCAGTAGTCAAATCAGAAAACTGTACCCAGCTGAAATGGGAAGCACAGCTGTGTACTTTTTGTGCTCGGCTCTGGGGTCCTAACGTTCCCCACCCACACCTCGTGCTACAACTTTTTTTTTTTTTTCCAATTTCTGACCATGTTTCTTCTAACGATTAGCAGTAACTTACAAGCTGCACCCCTTCTGACACCCACTTCCGCAAGCAAACTGGGAGCCTTCTCCAAGGCAACGTGCCAAAAGTATTATAGTAGCGATGCGTTTCTTAACCATTTAATATGTGTAAAATTGTGCAATCATCTTCATTAAGTTCCTTTCTTCTTTATTGTGTCCCCAAGGAAGGTTTTGCGTGTTGCTACCTCTGCTCCACTTTTGCCATCAGCCTTGGGGCTCTTATTGCACAGTTTGGCATAGCACGGTGGTATCTACAAATGTGTCCATCACACAATAGCAGAACCGACAGTAAAGCGCTTAGCATGGCACTTGGTGTTCGGTAAGCAGTGACGAAATGTGTCCTTAGTAGTTTCCCACTGTTAGGAATCATTCAGCTCATACTGGAGTGCCTACAACGTGCCACACACCGTGTTAGGCTCTGGGAATTATCGGTAATAATGACAACAGCAGTAATCGCAACACCATTCTCTCCACGTACTGTGGTACCAGCAGTTGCTTGCGTTTAGGTGAAAACGTTACTGCTGCTGCCACACTCTGCTTAGAAACACGCTGTTCCCCAGCTCGACTTCAAGTCCATTGATTTCCTGTTTGCTACCCACCAAGACAACAGTGGTCACTTCCCTGGGGGCGAGAGAGAAGGAGTTAAACATCAGCGTCTCCGAATCCCAGGGTAAGGGAACGAAGACTTGGTCATCTTTGGGCAGGGATGACTTTGTCAAGCTAATTAATACAAAGATTGGAGTGGGGTAAGTGGATCAGACACATTAACTCAGAGGGGGGTACCAGGGAGGCACTTGGTGAGTTGTGATGGCATGAACCCTGCCAAGCACTGCCCAGATTGCCTGAGCTTCCCATCCCGTTGAGTCCTGCCTCTGGGCTTCACCAGGCTCTGGGATTAGTGGATGTTGATAAGACTGGAGGATGAGCCACAGTCTCCAGGTTGTTCCCTGTCACGTGTTTGGCAGGTCAAGGGATGATGGAAAGAGGCGGGGCTGGCCACCCTGCAGTGTCTGCTGTTAGTAGCCCTACCTGAAGGTCAGCACTGACCCTCTACGTCTGTGGCAAGGCTTCAGGTGTGGCCTAGGTTCTCCGCTCTGGGATCTCTGTCTAAACTTGTGCCTACTGCTGTATCATCCATGTCCATTGCAACGTAGGCAGAGTAGCTAACTTTAATCTGGCCAACAAAAAAGTGAAACAACAAAAGCAAAAAAAAAAAAAAAAATCTGTCGTGCAGATTTCATTTTCTTTCTTAAAAAGGACATCGTTAACATCCACAGAGGACAAAGGATGGAGAATTTTATGCAAAGAATGGATCTAGCATTATCAGAAACTGCCACGTTGCCCTGGTTTTGACTAGTTCACACAAGACTTCCTACACCCCACCCCAGGCCTTCCTCCACCACTGGGCACCAGAGCTTGAACCCGTACCCTCTCTCAGAGCTGCCCTGCTCTCTGTGGCTATGTCCTGAATTTTTTGTGGCCTGTCTTGACTTTCCTGAGGAGGCTGCAAGCTTTGTATGTTCTTGGAGTGTCCCTGGTACCTGACACTGTCTAACTCACAGCAGGTGATCAGGAGGCCTGAGCAGGCCCACTGCTTGCATGGCTGGAAGGTACCCCATTAAAGCACAGCACAAAGGCGTCCCAAGTCAAATCACCCTGCTTTGCTCTGCCCAAGTAGCTCTGCCCTAAGGGATGGTAGACACAGGTGGAGAAGGAGGGTTTTTGATTGTATATTTCACTTGCTGTGTGACCTTGGGCAAGCTCCCTAATCTCTCTGTGCCTCCATTTCTTCATCTATAAAATAGAGGTAGTAACAATAGCTATTAATATGGGCAGGCAGTGTTTTTTTTTTTTCCTGAGACAGGTTTTTTTGGTCACCCAGGCTGGAATGCAGTGGGGTAATCTCAGCTCACTGCAGCCTCAACCTCCTGGGTTCAAGTGATCTCCCCAGTAGCTGAGACTACAGGCATGCACCACCACACCTGGCTAATTTTTGTATTATTATTATTTTTAAGAGACAGGGTTTCACCATGTTGCTCAGGCTGGTCTCGAACTCCTGAGCTCAAGCGATCCACCTGCCTCCTAAAGTGCAAAGATTACAGGTGTGAACCACCATGCCTGGCCCCAGGCAGGGTCCTAAGCATTTCACATGTGATAATTCATTTACTCCTTATTAACCACCCTATGAGGTCAGAATTAGTAATATCCAAATTTGGCAGATAAAAAAAAGGTCAGGAAACCAAGGAACGAACGAAGATGTTAAGAAACTTGCCCAAGTTCAGAAGGCCAGTAGTTGGTAGGCTTCTAGATTTTGTGCTCTTAACCACCCTACTATAGCCCCTACCTGAAGGTCCAATGTGAGGATTAAATGAGATAATACATGTAGTGTGCTTAGGGCACATGCTGGCATAAGGCTTACGGTAGCAATCTTTAAGAGTTAGCTGTTGTTTTTACTAATGTTATTATTACTCACTTCTTCATCTGTCCTTGCTCCCAGCACCCTCTAACATTGCCCTGACACTGGCCCAACGCTTCCTCATTTAGGTCAAACTGTGGCCCAGCAAACCAGCCTGGCGACCTTCAGTCCCAGGTGTCAGAAGCTGTGACCATGGCTAGTGGGAGCCTTACACCCCGGAGCCAACTCCTCTCTCTGTCTTTCTGTTTTTTGGCTTTTGTTTTTCTTTTTTTGAGACCGGGTCTTGCTCTGTCATCCAGGCTGGAGTGCAGTGGCATGATCACAGCTCACTGCAGCCTTGACTGCCTGGGCTCAAGCGATCCTCCCACCTCAACCTCCCAAGGTGCTGGGACTGCAGGCGCACACACTGTGCCCGGCTAACTTTTTTATTTTTAGTAGAGACGGTATCTCACTATGCTGTACAGGTCTCTATGCTTGCAGGCGTGAGCCACTGCGCCCGGCCCCTCTCTCCGCCTTTCTCAATATCTGCTCAGATCACAGGCAGCGGGTCCCAGACTCAATCCCACCAGCTCTGAGCTTTCTGCTTTCTGTCCTGCCTGACTCAGTTCTAATCGTTGCCCATTCTCTCTGGGTTTTCCAAAATCACCCTTACAGGTGCCTTCAGAGGTACCAAGTGGGAGAATCGGACCAGAACCAATTCTCAACATGCTAATGAAGCCCTGGGGACCCGCCTGTGAGCTGCCATCTGGAAAAGGTGATTGGCATGGGCTTTAGGGTAATGGCCAGATCTGAGAGGAGGCCAGGAAGGGACTGAGGAGCATGGCTCTGATATTTGACAGCGACCCCGATCAGGATGCGGAGTCCATTTTCCCACTCCTGAAATCTGGGCCGGCTTCATGACTTGCTTTCACTGACACAACGTGGTCCTGTAGCGTCTACATTCACCCTCTAAGATCACAGCCCCAACACCGTGGTGGCCCACCATGCCACCAAGGAGGAGACACCACGCAGAGGGAGAGACCCCGCACCCGGCTGTCCCCGCCGAGCCCAGCTCAAGCTGACTGCCAGCTGGACGCAACTTCATGGCAAGCCTAGGAGAGACCAGAGGGAATAATAATCCTGGTTGTCGAAGACACCGAGGGCTGAGTTGGTTTTCCGTGCAGCAGTAGGTAGCTGACCAGGGCGGCCATCTGTGGCCAGGCCAGCACGCTCCTGCGGGCAGGACCTCACTCTGTTCTCCCAGGATCCTCGGTGTTTGAGTGGCTGCAGCCTGCGGATGTGCTGTGGGTTGGCCTCCAGGGACGGTGCTTGATTTCCCCTAGGAAGACTGTCTCTCTTGGTCACTAGTCCTCATTCTGCAGAAAGAATGGCCTCTTCCTTCTCCAGCTCTCTGCAAGCCTACCAGTGCTTGGAGTCCCTGCTTCTGCTTCCTGTTTCTCTTGAGCTACAGAACACACCGGCATCTCTCAGCCGCCAGGGGCTGCCAGTTAGAGCTAACACCCCTATTTTCAACCCCTCCCAGGGGTCTCTGCCACCCCAGGGGACTTGGGCAACCCTGGGAGAAGACTGGAGTGGTGAGTTTAGAGTCACAGAAACCCCAGCTGCCCCGCCAAGATTCCTCTTGGGGGGAGCGGGGTGGGGGGACAAAGACACATGGGAGAGGTACCTGCGCCCTCCCATACTGAGAAATCCTATGATTGGACCAAGGGAGAGCCCTGGTGGGGAGGAGCAGTCAGGCACCACGGCAGTCCCCGGGAAGCAGGGGTCGTTACCAACTCTCCAGGCGTCTGTCTAGACCATTTGCCTGCCTGAGCGCATAACTAAGTCAAGATCTAATTAGTTTCTGTGTCCTGGCTGAGAGCCAAGGCTGGGCTCAGGAGGACCTGGGAAAGGGTGGAAGGCGGGAGATTCTCAGGGCAAGCAGGGTCTCCAGCCTAGCTGTGTGGGGAAAAAGACTGAATTGTTATTTCCATGCATTGAACTATCCCAGATGAAAAACATATGTGCCTCCGATGGCGATGGAGGCCACCCTCCCTCTCCCCAAGGATGGTGAGCCACACAAGCCCTGCGCCCATGTCTCTGCACGGGTTACAAAGGATTCAGGCCAAATTCAAATACGTCAATCTCAGGTGATGAATGATCAAGCCCTTCCTAATTTGCATGTTAAATTTCCTTGTGGTGGAAATAAATAGCCTTGGTTCATCAGAGAAGAGCTTTCCTCGGGAGCCTTTCATTAAATGCGGCGGCGAGCGTTTCATTTGCACGTTCTATGCTGCGCACTGGGGAGTCTGGGTCCCCAGGGCTGCCCGGATGGGCCATGGAAAATGGGTCCTTTGCTGGGAAGTGGTAGGAGACGACAGGCAGAAGTGAGGGTGTGGCTGTTCTCTGCACAGACTGTTCTGTGCAGAGGAGATGGTGGCAGGTCCACATCCCTAGCTCTACCCTAATTTGCAGTGTGACCCTGGACATGTCACTTTATCTCTCTGGGCCTCAGTTTCTATATCTATAAAATGGGAAGCATTAAGTGTTTTGTATGAAGCAAAAGCAAATCAATAGATGTTTTGTATCCTCATGGCCCTCCTTGTGAGAATGACGTGCACTGACACTAATGAAGGCACGCTGTGCATGGCTGTGTGTGGGTCGTGCTCTGTGGGCGGTGGACGGACGTGCAGAGCTGTGCATGGGCACACAGTGCACCTGTGAGAGACAACAGCTGCCTGCCCCAGCTTCAGACAGATCCACGACTTCATGGAAGTGTCCTCCCCGTCCCGGCCACAGCTCTCTGTGGGCTGTGACATCCTCGTGTGATCCTGCAATCAAACAAGGACACCAAGGGAAGTCGGCAAACATCCCATCAGAAGAGAGGTGAGGCCCGCTGACATCGGAGGATGGAAACTTCTTTGTTGGAGGGCGGGGGTCTGTCTTGTGGGATGTAAGGTGTGAAGAGGCTGCCCTGGCCTATACCCCTGGGGGTGCCAGGCCTGGCAGTGTTCCCATCCCTGACACAGCGAGTCCCTCTCCTGTTCCCAGGTGCCCAGCCTGACCAGGGAGATGCCACTGAGCCAAACTGATGTTGGTGTCTTTGCCTCTGATCACGCCGGGATGCCAAGGAGCTGGGGAGCCCAGTGATCCAAGCTGCAGGCAATGGGGACTCAGAGGGCCTGGGTCTGAATTCTAACTGTGATATTAACTCATGCCGTTAAGGCACCACAAGAAGTCATTTCCACTCAGGGCCATCATGTCCTCCTGTAAGACGGTGCTTGGCTGGGGTGCCAGCTGAGGTGTTCTGTGGCTGCGTGGCTCTCTCATAGCCCCTGGCTGCCCCCCGACTGGTGTCCTCAGCCCAGATCCAGCCAGGCCACATCCACCACCCATCACCAGCTTCCTCGGGAGTAGGGGGTCCCATTTTCTCCCCAAGCCAGGACCTGCTATGGCGGCGAGTGTGAGCAAACACGTTGCTATGGAAACCAAGCCAGCCATGGTCCACGGTCTTAGAGACTTTGCATCTTTTTTCCACCTTTCCCCTTACACTTTGAACTTATTATTCTTAATTGACATAATTATTGCAAGGCCGCCAACCCGAGGCATGAGGAGCCAGCTGTGCCTTTCGCTGCCCAGCACCAGCCCTGACCCTCGGGGTCTCCCCCTGCTGCCTCTCTCCCTCCCATCTGCTGCTACCCTGGCTGTCTCTGCTACTGACTAGCAAATCCTGAGGCCACATCTGGGCCCCTTGTGTCAGGAGGAATCTGTCCCTAAAGCAGGAGGGGGCCTCCCAGGCCAGGGTGGGGAACGGGCTGCGTGCAGGACCGTGTGCATCTGTGGGAAGCAGGTTGTAAGGAGCATCGCCCCATGTCCTTTTGCACCTTTCGGCTAATGGTTTTAGCAGGACTGCTCAGAGGAGGCCGGAGTGAGCTACTCTCTCCGAGCCTCTGACTTCTCTGTGCAGTGGAGGTGTTACACCTGCCCTGGGCCGAGGGTCCAATGGAGCATCAAGGAAGGCAGCCTGTGTGGCAGGAAGCGTCGTCTACACAAATTGTTATGAGAAGGGGCTGGAGGGACCCCCAGGAGGGAGCGAAGGTGGCCAGCCAGCTCTTCACCCCTTCCTTCCATGCCAGGCCCCTAACCCCGTGTGGCAGTGCATCTACTCATGGAAGGGGAGCTCGGCTCCAGCTGGGAGAGTCTGGGGATGCCAGGGCCTCACTGTAGGACATAGTTCTCCATGGGGGTGCTGCTGCCCCAGGGTACAGGTGGCAGCATCTGGAGACATTTTTGATTGTCGCATCCCGAGGGGGTCTATTGGCATCTACGGGCTATAGGCTGGGGCTGTCTCTTCACATCTTTACATCACACAGGACAGACCCCTGCCCTCCAACAAAGAGGTTTCCGTCCTCCAACGTCCGCGGTGCAGAGGCTGAGGAGCCCCGTTCTAGCTGTTTCTAGCTGCTGCCTTCCTCCAAGGCAGCATTAGGCTGTGGTCTGAGGGTCCTCGAATTGTACTACTCCCCCTTGCCCTCTACCCCACTGTTGCATGTGTGTATGTGTGTGTGTGTGTGTTGTGTGTGTGCAGATGGGGTCTCTTCAGCCTCCCCACCTTCCCCGATCCTCAGGAATGGGAAGAGCTGGCCTCAGGTCAGGAGGAGGACAGCCTCCTCCTCTTCCCAGCCCACCTCTCCCGTTCCTCCCTGAGGATTACGCCATTTCCAAACTCGTTAACTTTTAATTACTACCTTCCCTCTGCCTGAGTACACTGGTTCCATGCCACCTACATCTCTATTAAAATTCAATTTATGCCCATCATAACTAATTCCTGCACTTTAGTTTTCTCACCATCAGCTTTCAATTTTCAGACAAGATGTCTAAACTAATGGCCGAATTGGAGTAAATCTCCAAAGGGCTGGTCACAGGCAGACAGGGTCTAGCTTCACTGAGGAAAAGGAATCTGGACTTCCCTGGAGGGTGGGAATGAACCGTGGCCAGGAAGAATGAGGTGGGGGGAGCCTGCCCTGCTGGGTGGAGGGAGGTGGGTGGGAGTCACTGTCATTCCCTTGGTGGCTCTCATCCTTTCCATTGTTAGAACCATCTGTGACCAGACGCTCTTCTGCACACTTGATCTTGCATGACATTCCCAACTATCCCGGGAGGTAGCGACTGGTTTTATGATTCCCATTTTCCAGACTAGGCATCTGAGGCAGGGATTAAGCAGTTTGCTCAAAGGCACACAGCGAGTCAGGGGCAGGACTGGAAATCACCAGAGAGGATGCTGGGGCTGGATCTGGGAAGATGAGCAAGGGTTTGCCAGGTAGCAGAGATGTGTGAGGACAGCAGAGGTGGAGGACAGAGGTGGGCGTGGGCAAGAGGGTGTGAAAGAGCAGGGGCCATGCGTCCTGCCTGCTAGTGAAGGGAGTTAGTGAAAGAGGACGCTGGAGACATGGGCAGGACTGGGTGGTACAAGGTCTTGTACTCCCTTGGCCAAAATCCTTTTGAGCCTGCCCACTGCCAGCTGAGTGTATCCTAGAATATTCTTCCGGCATTCCAAGTCCTACCTCTGCCATCTTGGGCCAGCCATGTCTCCCACTTCCTGGGGCAACTGGCTCAACCTGCCATGCCCCTTGCAGTCTCCAGTTCTTGCTTCCTACTTGCCTGTGAGGATTCCTTCCACTCCCCGCCCCCACCTGCTCATCCCGCTCTGACTCCTCAACTGCCCCATCCTCCCTCTCCTGAAGGTCACCAGATTTCCATGTCCCTAAATCGAGCTGATGATTTATTTACTTTTATTTATGTATTTATTTATTTTTTGAGATGGGGAGTCACTTTGTCACCTAGGCTGGAGTGCAGTGGTGCAATCTCGGCTCACTGCAACCTCTGCCTCCCGACTTCAAGCGATTCTCCTGCCTCAGCCTCCTGAGTAGCTGGGATGACAGGCATGAGCCACAAGGACCAGCCAATTTTTGTATTTTTAGTAGAGATGGGAGTTTCACCATGTTAGCCATGCTAGTCTCGAACTCCTGACCTCAGGTTATCCCCCTGCCTCTGCCTCCCAAAGTGCTGGGATTATAGACGTGAGCCACCGTGCCCAGCCTGAGTTGATTATTTTAGAATCTAGCAGCGGTTGACACAGATGACCAGTTGGTCCTTCCTAAACCAAGAACACACCCCCTTCCCTCCCATGACACCCCAATCTCCAGGCTTCCCCCTGCCATCCAGCCTCCAGGTTTTGTTCAGCCAGGCTGGTTTCCAACTCCCTTATATGTGGCCTCTGCTGAGACCACAGAGCCCTTTCCTCCGACGCTGTGCTCATTCTCTCATCCTGCCATGACAGCACCAGTGAGTCCTAAATTAGTATCTTCAGACTTTTCTTCTAGTTGCCTGTTGGACATCCCTACCCAGCATCCAAAACTGAGTACAGTGTCTTCCCAGAAAGCTCCTTCTCCGCCTGGGTTTCCGTCATCAACCACCTCCACACCCACCCTCCCGCTTCTCCCGCAGGGTCAGCAGAGCCCCGGTCCTTCTGGTTTTCCCTCCTCAATGAGACTCAGACCCATCTGCTTCTCCCACCGAGAGGGCCCAGCCGCCCCTCCCAACAGAATGGACCCACACCTCCTCTCTGCTCTCTTCCACCCACTTCCCACCCAGCTTCCCGAGCAAAGATTCAAAAGAAGAGCATCTGATCATGTCCTTTCCCTGGGAAAAACCATTCAAGGGCTCCACATAGCTTTTGGCAGAAGATGCAAGTCCCTAAGAGAGCTATAAGCCACCACTTGATGTGGCACCAGTGTCCTCCATGGCCACATGGACCTTCTTCCACCTCTTCCAGACACAAGAGGTTCCTTTGACATTCCCCTCCTGCCACCTCTGGCCCCTGCTACCTCCACTCATTCTGAGTCCCAGCTTCCCCAGTGGAATCTGCTTGACCTTACTTTCCCTTGAAAGCACTCATCAAAACTGGAATCCACCCACACTCGCACTATGATTTAGCTCTGCTTCCACGTGTCTCCTCCATCCTCCATCCATCCTACCTCTGTCTCTTCCATCCTCCATCCATCCTCCCTCCGTCTCCTCCATCCTCCATCCATCCTCCCTCCGTCTCCTCCATCCTCCATCCATCCTCCCTCTGTCTCCTCCATCCTCCATCCATCCTCCCTCCATTCTCCTCCATCCTCCATCTATCCTCCCTCTGTTCTCCTCCATCCTCCGTCCATCCTCCCTCCATTCTCCTCCATCCTCCGTCCATCCTCCCTCTGTTCTCCTCCATCCTCCGTCTATCCTCCCTCTGTTCTCCTCCATCCTCCGTCCATCCTCCCTCTGTTCTCCTCCATCTTCCATTCATCCTCCCTGTCTCCTCCATCCTTCATCCATCCTCACTCTGTTCTCCTTCATCCTCCATCCATCCTCCCTCCATTCATCCATCCTCCATCCATTCTCCTCCATCTCTCCGTCTTCCGTCCATCCATCCTCCTTCCATTCTCCTCCATCCATCCATCCATCCATCCTCCCTCCATCTCCTCCATCCTCTATCCATCCTTATGGCAACATCACCAGCCCCCAGTATCTGGTCACAACCGGCACCCATTTTAGTGAGCCAGGGATGCTGGTGTCTCCTGCCAGGAGCACCTCCCTCTCTCGCAGTTTGTCCATACTGCTCAAGTTCTGTGTCTTCCGGGGCTGCTCCAAACTCCTCCAGCTCCTGCTCGCCCCTTCCTGCCTCTTCCTGAAACTCCCACACTCATGTGGCCCCAGTTTCCCACTGCTGCTCCTCAGCCATGGTGCTTAGAGCCCTGTAGGCACCTCTAGCTCCAGTGAGAATGAACATTTCCACAGGCGGGCGGGCGGGGCTGGCACTGCCTTTCCAATAGTCCTCCTTGCCTAGCTCTGTGCTGGGCAGGCAGAAGGCCCTTGCCTGATGAATGAACAAACACTGGCATCTCCTGCTGTTCCCTCACCAGGCTTGGAAGCAGAAGGCCTGGCGCTCGTCTTAACTCTATGATTTCAGATCTTGGACAAGAAATGGAACCTGAGCTTTTGTATTCCTCGTGTATCAAGATACCTCCCCTGCAGGAGTTGCTGATGGTAAGGGATTCAGAAGAACTGAAATGAAAGTGGCTGGCATGGAGCCTGGCACGAGGTAGATGATTGGAGTGTTTGTTAATATGAGTTTTTTTTCTTCGAAACAGAGTCTCGCTTTGTCACCCAAGCTGGAGTACAGTGGCTCAATCTTCGCTTACTGCAATCTCCACCTCCCGGGTTAAAGCGATTCTCCTGCCACAGCCTTCTGAGCAGCTGGGACTACAGGCACCCACCACCATGCCCAGCTAATTTTTGTATTTTTAGTAGAGACAGGATTTCACCATATTGGTCAGGCTGGTCTTGAACTACTGACCTCGTGATCTGCCCGCCTTGACCTCTCAAAGTGCCAGGACCACAGGCGTGAGCCACCATATACTATTCTCCTTCTGCAGTGGCTTAGAAAGTGCCACTGCCCTGGGAAAGGACAAGCTCAGCCAGGCAGCTTGGAGCAGGGGAGGAATGCAGGCTTGGGGTCCTGAAGATCCTGGGTGAAACCTGACTCCATGTACTGGCTGTGTGACCTTGGGTAGGTTGCTGAACCTCTCTAAGCTGTGACTTCTAGTTATGAAGCAGAGATAATAATTGCACCAATCTTCCAGATCTGCTGCCACTAAGAGCTTGGCTCGGTTTCTGGCACTCACCCCGTGCCAGGCATGTGCTCCCATGCCCTCTGGGAAGGCCCACTGGCCTCTGCCTCCCCGTCTCTGCCGCCTGCTCTCTCTTCTAAGCAGAGGCCAGAGAGAAGGCCAGAGAAGCCAGAGACAAAGCTGCTGGCCTGGGGAATTTCTCTTCATCTTCTTGTTTGAGGAGTTTCAAAGGCTGCCAGTGGCTTCGCCTGCGTCCCCTGCCTTTGTGTCCCTTGCCGGGGCTATCACATGTGTGGAGCTTCTCTGCCTCAGATGTATTTTCTTCTCCCAGCCGCCAAGCCCATGCAGTTCCCAGACATCACAGCTCTGCCACAAGGACCTCAGCATGGCAGGGGGGCTGGGGACCCAGCCTGGGGCCAGCCCCATGCCCACCTGGCTCTCCTGGGCCTCTCCTGCACACATCTGCTCTTCTCCACATGAGCCAGGGATGGGACTCGCCCTCAGCTGGTCTCACACCCTCACGCTTGCCTCTTGGAAGGGGGTCCTGCCTCTGTGGCCCTTGGGGCAGAAGACGGACACACACTGATGAGGGGAAGGGATGGGGCAGGGACAGAAGGAGCCCAGTAGGAAACCGTGTGTGCCTTTGCAGAGAAGACAGCACTCTCAGGTCCAACACGCTCCCAGATCTGCCACTCACTCTCCGGATGATCCCAGGCAAGTTCCTGACCCTCTCTGAAGCTCAGGTTCTTCATTTTCAAAATGAGGGTAATGAGACTCACCTGGTAGTGCGGTTGTGAGCTGACGGATGTAAAGGACTTGGCACCAGTGGGCCTCCATAAACGTTAGTGTGTGCATGCCCAGTTATGCATGGAAATCTCTGTGTGTGTGTGTGTGTGTGTGTGTGTGTGTGTGTGAGATCTGCCTCGCTCATCTTTTCTTTTTTCTCCTATTTAATTTTAAGTGTGAGAACAATTATGCCAGAAGGTTTTACCAAGGTGGAACAAAATCATCTGGTTGCCAGGTCACAGACCCAAGGACAGGTCCATCCTTCGTCCATCCTCCCTCTGTTCTCCTCCATCTATCCATCTTCTCTCCATCCTCCTACATCCATCCTCCCTCTGCTCTCCTCCATCCTCCATCTATCCTCCCTCTGCTCTCCTCCATCCATCCATCCTCCCTCCATCTCCTCCATCCTCTGTCCATCCTCCCTCTGTTCTCCTCCATCGCCACGCCCTGTCTTGTCATTTCTCCAGACATGCTGCCCTTGCTGGCAAAAGCTGAGGCTGAATGGATTCAATCTGGGAGATGGCTCCTGGAGAGGAGGGAGCTGAGAGCGGTCAAATGGGGGAGGCTCCAGTGCTAACACAAGAGGGCCTGACCTCTATGGCTTTTATGGGAGTTGCACAAACACACCTTCCTGCTGTACTCAGACAGGCTCGTAACTAACTGTTAACTTGCACACAAGGCTGTGAGGGAATCACACACACACACACACATGCATGTGAGCACACACACATATTTTAGCAGACACATTAGGCTCCACACATTAGACTCTATATCTCCAAATGAGTTATGGGTTCTGCCTCCCTCTACCTGTCCCCAACATATGCCCTGGGAATCACTCTTGGAAGCTGTGTGCCTATTTTGGGGGGGCCAGTGCCCCCACCTTGAGGAGGGTCTCCCAGGCAGTGTTCTCCTGCTCACATGAGAGAAAGGATCTCCTTTCTTTAGAGTAAGATTTTGCTTGTCTCCTTGCTGTACTTCCAGTTCTTAGAGCTGCCTCATTTCTCAAACTGGGAATTCAAGGCTGGTTTCAAAATGGATAAAGATTTGTGGCCAAGGTGCTCTCATAACACTTGCCTGGGAGGAGTTCTGCACAGGTGTACAGGCCCAGGTGGCCACTCAGAGGAGAGAAGCTACCTGCACACATGATTTTCTGGTGTGTTTCTTATCAGATCTATCCCATGATCTTGTCAAGACAGACACCTTGAATAGTCCTAACAGGTACCATTCATGTCACATCTATTGCACCAGGGTGGGCTTGATCTATAGAATCCCAGGTATTCCTCACAATAATTCTCTGATGTAGGGATTACTGTGCCTGATTCCAAGTAGAGAAAACAAAATCAGGGTGGCTAAACACTTCTGCCCAAGGTCACAGAGCTAGCAGGGACAGGGTTGTATTCATACAGGCCTGACTTCAACATCCACATTCTTTTCACTCTGACCACAATGATGGATGTGGACTCACACATTTGTGCCACAGTCACACGTACTCAGAAGCGTGCACAGGCTTGCCTTTATGTAGCTCACATGTGCGTGCATGCACACACACACACACACACCCCAGACCTATTTGGCTACAGAACCCACCAAGAATAAAGACTCTCAGAGATTGGACATGAATGTAAACTTTCCTCCCTTTGGAAACATAGTTAAATTTATGGCAGCACTTCTAATCTTATTTTCTCTCAACTTGCTGGATAAATTTAGCCATTTTCCTGCTTGAAAATTGGTTATGATAATCCCACTCAGAGCCTGGGGTTTGTAAAAGACTGGGAAGTCCTCAGTATCCAGCAGTGGTTGGAGAGCCGTGGGCCATGAAGCTGGCCAGCCTCCTATGGAATGCACTTTTCAGTGTGCATTTATTTAAAAGGTGAACCTGGAACATTTTTTTGAGCCCAAAACAAGAAAGTGTTCAGAATGCAATGGGGGACATGTCCAGAGGACCCAGCCTCCAGCTTGAAGGAGCTCCATCCGCCAAATTTAGGTTAAGTTGAGCATGGAAATCAACACTGACATGGGTGGATTAAAACACATGGAATAAAAAAAGATAATGGGTGAGTTTATACTGATGCTAAATTGCTTTGAAGGGGGTCAGAAAGGAAAGCTGTTTACAAAAGAATGCCACCTAATATAAACAAAAGGAATACAGGAAAATCTCCTTATCACAACCACCAAGGTAATAACTGATTCAGGTAAGACTCATCAATGGATACGAAGCCACTGGCTGGGAGAATCCTGGGAAGGAGATTATTCACACCATCCCAAGCTGTCGCTCTATAGGCCACTCATCAATAACAAAGGGAAGAAGATACTTCAAGCTTCTGACAATGGAGAAATCTGGTGGACATCACCTTAACCAGTTCACCAAACCTAACACCACTAATAACGGGGCAAATTGTCATCAGGCACCTTCTAGCATGAAGCGTCAAGGATACATACCTACAAATATGGTTCCCAAAAGCCTTAACATGAGTTTAATCATGAGGGCATGACTGGACAAACGCGCATTGAGGGAAATTCTGCAAAACTGGCTGGACTCTCAAAAACACCAAAGCCATGAAAGGTAGGAAAGAAACTATAAGGAATAGTTCTAGATTGAAGGCGTAATCAAGACTCATGACAGCTAACGGCCACGTATAGTCCTCGATTAGGTCCGGCATTGAACAAGAACAACAATGGCCGTGAAGGGCCCTGGGATAAAGGTTTGTCCATCAGATCAAATGGAGAAACTTGAATATAGACTGTGTTCTAGACAGCAGTATCACATCAGTGTTAAATTTCTCAACTGTGAAAACTGCATCGTGCCAGGTTCTCCAGGCATATGCCTTGCTCTCAGGAAATATTACTTAGGAATGAAGTGACATTATGTCTACAGCCAATCTTTGAATAGTTCAGCAAAAAAGGTGCATGTGTATACGTGTGTATGGAGACAGGAAGAGAGTGCAAATGAGAAAAACGTTAGCAATTGTAATGGCACACGTACCCAGATGTTTATGGTACTAATGATTTTACTGAGATTTAAAAAAATTCAAAATTAAAGGAAAGAAAGAAAGAAGCACCCACTATGAGCCAGGGACACAGGTGACTTCTATCTATCCACCACCCTTCTCCCTTTTTGTGTTAACAACTTTCACCCTTCTTCCCTAGCACGTGGCTGTAGTGTGAGGGGTGCCAATCCTGGTATCTCAAGCCCTGGAGTAGACACATGATGTCGGCCTGGCCAATCAGGGTGCTCCATGCTACTGCCCACCATGACTGGTCAGGGATGATCTGAGCTGGGCCAATCAGAATCCTTCCCTGGGACTTTCTAAGTGAAACTTCCAGAGAAGTTCCTTCTACCCAGAAATCAGGCAGCTGTAGCCTGTGAGCTACACTGAACTTCTCAGTGTCACTCATGACTTCATGAAGTATGAACCCAGAGGTGGGCACAGCTGAGCAACCTGGAGGGAAGAGGGCCTGGCTCTTGGTTCTAAGTGTCAAGCTCTTGGTTCTAAGTCCTGAGGTTCCAGGACCTGCCAAGGTTCTGGAAGTGCTGACTTCAGTTCTGCGGTGCACCTGTGGTCTCCTCTGTAAATAATGAGAGGGCAAAAAAGGTGTCAGGGGATGCGTAAGGCCATATTTTGTGGACAGTCACAAAGGACAGAGGAGATGGAGCAGTGTGTGTGTGTCTCTGTATGTATGTATGTATGTATGTATGTGGGTATGAGAGAGAGAGAGAGAGGAAGAGAAAGAGAAAGAGAAAGAAAGAGAGGGAGAGAAAAAGAGAGAGAGAAAGAGAGATTAAGAACATACGCATTATCAGGGAAGGTTTTCTAAAAGAGAAGAAATTTGAGCTGGGCCCTGTGGGAGAGAGAAGGTTCCAAAAGGGGAAATATTTCTGTGGAGGGGATAGGACAGTTTGGACAAAGTCCAAGAAGAGGGAATGTGTAGGGAACAGTCCTGAGACTGTGATGGTCTGGTCTGGTGGGAGTGGCAGGACGTGAGGCTATGCCATCAGGAGCAGACCAGGAAGAATTCTAAGGCCCTTCTAAGGAGTGCAGACCTTACCTTGGGGGCACAACAAGTTTTTGATTAAAGGAAAATCTTGATCAGACTTGTATTCAGGCACAGCGTTGCCCCTAGGTCACCAGAGCCAACACGTTTGGGGGCAAGGAGGCAAAGGGATGAGTTTCCTAAGTGCATGCTCATCTATTTCCCCTGAATAACTTCCACTCAGCATAGCTATAAAATGGAATATCGGCATTCTCCTTATTGCTTTGTATTCTAGAATTTGCAGACCACAGTTAGCAGAAAGATTGCTTAGGATACACATTAGGAAGCAATTGCAGCAATCCTTCTTCAATGAGAGGCAGTGTGGTGGATGCTAAAAAATTCCCACTCTGCTGTCAGACAACTTATATTTGAAGTCCAGCTCAACCATCTGACCTTAGGTGATTTGTTTAACTTCTCTGAGCCTCAGTGTGTTTATCTGTAAAATGGGGAAAATAACTGAAACGACTCATAGGATTGTGGGCAGGATTAAATGAGATAATCACAGAGTGACATCATAATGTCTGCCATATAATACATCCTTTTTCATTGTCTATGATTGCTATCATCATTGTCATCATCATCATCATCATCATCAATCATCATCATCGTCAATCATCATCATCATCATCATCGTCAATAGCTGGACCCGGTCCACTCCATCATCATCATCATCATCATCATCAACATCATCATCATCATCAACATCAATAGCTGGACCCTGTGCATTCCATCATCATATCATCATCATCATCAATCATCATCATCATCATCATCGTCAACAGCTGGACCCTGTCCACTCCATCATCATCATCAATCATCATCATCATCATCAATAGCTGGACCCTCTCCACTCCATCATCATCATCATCATCATCATAATCATCATCAACATCATCATCATCATCATCAACATCAATAGCTGGACCCTGTGCATTCCATCATCATCATCATCATCATCAATCATCATCATCATCATCATCATCAATAGCTGGACCCTGTCCATTCCATCATCATCATCATCATCATCATCAATCATCATCATCATCAATCATCATCATCATCAGTCATCATCATCATCATCATTGTCAATAGCTGGACCCTGTCCACTCCATCATCATCATCATCATCATCATCATCAATAGCTGGACCCTGTCCACTCCATCATCATCATCATCATCATCATCATCAATAGCTGGACTCTCTCCACTCCATCATCATCATCATCATCATAATCATCATCAACATCATCATCATCATCAACATCAATAGCTGGACCCTGTGCATTCCATCATCATCATCATCATCATCATCGTCAATAGCTGGACCCTGTCCATTCCATCATCATCATCATCATCATCATCATCAATCATCATCATCAGTCATCATCATCATCATCATCATCAATAGTTGGACCCTGTCCACTCCATCATCATCATCATCATCATTGTCAATAGCTGGACCCTGTCCACTCCATCATCATCATCATCATCATCATCAATAGCTGGACCCTGTCCACTCCATCATCATCATCATCATCATCAATCATCATCATCCTCATCAGTCATCATCATCATCATCATTGTCAATAGCTGGACCCTGTCCACTCCATCATCATCATCATCATCATCAACATCAATAGCTGGACCCTGTGCATTCCATCATCATCATCAATCATCATCATCATCATCATCATTGTCAATAGCTGGACCCTGTCCATTCCATCAGCAGCATCATCATCATCATCATCATCATCATCAATAGCTGGACCCCATCCACTCCCTGAATGCCTGCAGGGACAAGGGCTATTTCCAAAGGTAGCCTATTGCATCTGGTCCTTCCACTGAGCTGGAATCTGCTTCTGTGTATCTATCACCCACCCTTGCAACCTAGCAGTGCTAGGGCCCCAGAAGAGTGGCTCTGAACCAGATAAGAAAGCAACTCTCCTTCCCCACTCCTGGATCCTGTTTCCAGCTCCCTGCTGGAAGAAGTCAAGGGCAGGCTGGGCCCGGCACCACTTGCACGCGTGGTATGCCATCCCAAGCTCTTGGTGACCCACTTGAGCATGTCCAAAGTCTAAGGAGATGCAGAGGCCCTTCATAGAGACAGTCACAGCTTCCTGATGGTGGCCAGGAGAGGCTCTGGCCCCCAACTGAAAACCACAGAGGGGACTGCTCAGGGAGAGCCTTCTGGTCTCCTTGTGGGCTTCCTGGAGAACTGGAGGCCTGGAATGGCCAGCCCTGCAGGACCTCTTGCTTGCTTGTCCAGGTCTCCCTCTGCAGGAGGAGAGGGGGTCCCCTGTCCTGGGCTTTCTTTTGCCAATGTGGCCACCCTACACTAGCCCATCCAGTCCAGCGTTAAGGCAGAAGGACTGGGGTGGGGGGGTCACTCCAAACTCTGGCCTCCGCACTCCCTAAAGGAAAGGATGGTTCTCCTGAAGGACAGATCTTCAAGCAATTAAACCCCCTCCTATTTGCATTCCCATCCCAGGCCGCCAGATTTGTATCAACATCCCCAGGGCAAGACAATCTTGTTTCCCCAACAAAACCGATTATGCACATCAGGCCCTGGGATTAATCACCAGCCACAGGGTTGGAGCCAATAAAAAAGGCAGAGATGGGAGGATGAGAGCAGGAAGGAGGGAGTGCCCGCCCCAGTCTGTGGCAGCAGGATAGGCTGAAGGCTGGGGTGGCCTGGGCGAGGGGCTGCTTCCCTGCTGGCGCATATCCATGCTTGCCGAGACCCAGCACTCTCTCGGCTCTTCTGTCCCCCGACCTGGCAGTGTCCCAGCAGGGACAGGCCAGTCAGGCTGAAGAGCTCCATTGCATGGGCACAGATCGGCAGTGAAGATAAGCCCAGAGGCCCTGGGTGGGTCTTCTCCGTGTCTCACCTGAATTGCCCCCAAATAGAAGATGTGCCCTCCTTCACTGATCCTAGGTTGCTGCAGACCCCACCCCTCTGTTGGACCCCGGCCCCTCAACAAGAGCCCCCTGGAGATGGCAGGGTTTGAGAGAGTGAGGAGGGGGTCACAGTCATCACAGCCACAGTGCTATTAGTGAGCCCTTGTGCCTGATCACCACCTCTGCTCCTGTGCACTGCAGTGCAGACCACTGTCTGGGCAGCACCCCTGGTCCACCACCCAGCCATCCTCTGCAGGGATCAGCAGGGTGGGGCCATCTCACCTCGGGGCAGGGCTGCCTTTCACACCCACTTCCGGAACTCCAGGCACCCAGGAGCCCCAAGGCCCACACTGTCAGGCAAACCCCCTCCCCACCTTGCCCTCTCAAGGCAGGGCAGTGGCCCCAGCAGCCAGGAGGAGGCGGGCGGCGCAGGTACCTGTATTCCAGGGAGAACTTGGTCAGCTCCCTGTTGTTGTGGAGCCACTTGAACTCCAGCGGCCAGCTGCCCTCGGCCATGCACGTGAGCACCAGGCGGTTTCCTTCCAGATGCACCTGTGTCCGCACAGGCTCTGTCTTGAAATACGGGGACACGTCATCTGCAGAAACAGGGAGACAAAGCTGCCGGTGATCACCTGCTCGCCTGTGTGCCCTGGCTCGTTTAGGACCCTAACGCCCCTAGGCAGATGGAGCAGGTGCAGCCAGCTAACTTTCCCAAGGTCCGGTGGCTGGGAGGGACTTGAACTTGGGTCAGTCTGACTCCAAGGCTTGGTCTTCAGCATGAGTCCCCCACATCTGCCAACCAGGGCCCTGCCTCCTGCCTCCCCAGACCATGCTGGGCTACTGCCCTGCTGCCAGCCCACACTCCAGCAACCTTCTATCATTCCCTCTCAGCTGTGCTTCCATCCCATCCACTCTGCTCTCAGGTTCTCCTTCCTGGGCAGGAAGCAAGAGGGGCACTTTCTGTGGCTCAGCCAAAGGGAACATCCATGTCACAAGGAGAACAGGGAGGTGGGTTCACATGGGCCATGGGGGTAGAGGGTCTCCTGAGTCCTGCTCCCCAAGGCTGGGGGAAGCCCTTAAAGATGTCGAACACAGAGTCCATCCAGCGGGGTCCCATGACCACTGGCTGCCTGCTCCTTCCATCCTGGGCCCTGGGCCAGCCTGCCTCTACTTCCCCATTCATTCCAGGATGGCTGCCTGGTTGCCCAAGTGGTGAGTGAGGGGCAGAAGGGTTGCTTCCCCCTCTCTGCAGTCACCCTCATCCTCTGAGCTGACAGCCTTATAGACCTCCCCGCCCTACCACAGTTCTCTCGACAGAGACATTGAACTTCACCCCGGACTCCATGAGACTGCTCAGTTGGTTACTCTAGATGGAAATGGGATCTCTGCGCTCCTGGTCAGTTGGGGAGAGGGTGGATGTGAATGCACGAGAGAGCTGACGGAAGGACTGGGGAGACAGAGGAAAGGGGAGGGGCTCTAAGCTGTCTCGGAGACATCTGCCTTTTTGTGGAAGAGGTGGGGCCGGGAGGCAGGAGCCAGCATCTGGTAACAATATCCACAAAGATGACAGCACCTGCTATGTTCCAGGCTGTACCAGGGCTCTCAATATGCTTGTCTAATCTTCACAGCAACCTCAGAACTAGGCAGGATTACAATCTACATTTTGGAGCCGGGGCACCAAGGCCTCAAGGGGTTAGAAACCTGCCCAAGGTCACAGAGCTGGGTGGGAGACGCTCAGCGTCGCAGGCAGCTTCAGAGGCTGAGCACTTGAGCTCACACCTCCCTCCGTGAAGCCAGAACCAGGCGGAGGACAGATATCAGGGAAGAACCCACAGAGCTTGTGCCAAAGAGCCTTGCATTTGATAGATTTGAGGGAGCAGGTTCTAGAAAGCACCACGCAACAGCTCGCCTAATGAGCACCTACTATGTGCCAAGGGCTAGAAGCAGCAGACCGGAGGCAGTCCAGGCTTGTCAGCCCAATTTTATGCAGCTTCTGGTGACCACACTGTGCCCAGATGGGTGGGAAATAATTAAAGCCACACAGGAAGCTGTTGGCAGGGCAGGCTGTGGGTATCCCGACCTTCAGGCCAGTGGTGGGGGGGTCTGTCATCTACAGACTTGTGTCTATGTTCACTCTACCACTTCCCAGCGGCTGGAGGTGGACAAGCGTTCACCTTTCTGAGTCTCTATTTCTCTATCAGTGGACAAAGAAAAAGAAATAGCTGCTGTAACGTCTAAGGCTGGAAGGAAATAGTGATGGTGAAAATGCTGGCTCCCTGCCTGGCCCTCAGTAGATGTTCTGCCAACATTCGTTTCCTTCCTGAACCCTAAGTACCGTGTCCCCTCCAGGGAAGGGGCTCCATCACCCTCAGTGCTGGCTGATGCCCCAGGCTCGTCTTGGTCAGACAGCCAACTTTCCCCTGTGAGCCCAGAGGGTGGAAAACACCAGACATCCTTCTTCTGGCTTAAGAAATGGAACATGCCTGTAAGCCCAGTGCTTCGGGAGGCAGAGGTGGGAGGATCACTTGAGGCCAGGAGTTCAATACCAGCTTGGGTGACATAGTGAGACCCCCTCTCTACCAAAAAAAAAAAAAAAAAAAAAAAAAAGGAAAGAAAGAAAAAGTAAAAGAAAGGAGCAAACCAACCAAAGGAAGAAGAGGAAAGGGATCGTGAGGGGGCAATTTACAGCTGGAGGGGAGTGGACCAGGTGGTAGGCAGCTGTGGCTGGGTGCAGAGCAGCTTCTCCTGCACCCCACATTGGAACGTAAGGAGGGTCTGGAGCCCTGGACCCAGGTTCATCCTCTCACCATCAGATCTGCCCAGTACTGGACATCCATGGTCTTTGGACAGGTTCAGCATTTGCTTTCAGGCCTCACTGGGTTCAGGTAGAGATTTACAATGTAACAGAAGCCATCATGTACCGGTGGGGTCCAAGTCAGCTGGCCCTGCTGCACAGTACCCCAAAACCTTGCACCACCGCCCCCAGGGCCCAAGGGCTCAATCTTATGAATATATACCTGCAGCGGGTTGGGAGGCTTTTCCTTGAACTCTCACCCTGGCTGCTGCTAACCCTCACTGTGGGGGCCACCAGAGGGGCACACCTGAGAGTGGCCTCAGGGTGGCTCAGAGGGCAGATGCCGGCAGGAGGCCACCTTCGACTGCTCGCTCTATGTCTCACTGTCTCACTGCTGATGTTTTATTTTTTTTGGAGACAGGGTTTCACACCCGTCACCCAGGCTGCAGTGCAGTGGTATGATCTTGGTTCACCACAGCCTTGACTTCTGGGGCTTAGGTGATCCTTCCATCTCGGCCTCCGGAGTAGCTGAGACCACAGGCGTGCACCACCAGCTAACTTTTGTGTTTTTAGTAGAGACAGCGTGTCACCATGTTGGCCAAGCTGGTTTCAAACTCCTGACCTCAAGTGGTCCACCTGCCTTGGCCCCGCAAAGTGCTGGGACTACAGGCACGAGCCACCGCGCCTGGACTGCTGATGTTTCAATCACGCCTCTCTCCCTGCTCACTCATGCACGGCTTTCCATTGCTCTTAACAACCATCAGGTGAATGCGGCATCTTAAAAACGGCTAAGAAGATGCTTCTTTCTGAGGGTGGCGTTGGAGGTGTGACCACCACTGCTGGTTCCTTCCAGGGGCGTTTGTGCCTCCAGGGCCTTAGACCACCTCTGGCCAAGTGGTGGGGAGGGTGGAGAGGCTGGTGGTCACCCATTTGCCAAGGAAAAGGACTCACTGCCCGCTGCTTGCCAGGCAGCCAGCTTTGCTCTCAGCTTAACAAATGGGCACATTCTCACTTCAAAGGCGCATTCATATTCTCCAGCAGCTTTCAAGAGCCCTTTGAGTCGCGCTTTTAAAAACCCTCTGTTCATTGCTGTCATCACTCGTTTGTTTTAAAACAATAACGATCCCAGCCCCTGAATGATTAAATCCCTTCCATGTGGGGCTAACTCAGAGCCAGAACAGTCACAGGGGCCAGGGTGTGTGTCTGTATGCACACATGTGCCTATGTGCGAGCACACACTCACACACACACACACATGCTCTGTGCCCAGACACCCTCACCTCTGTAAACCTGTTCACTGGGCAATTTGCTCCCAGGTCTGCTTTTGCCTGTTCATTCTTCAAGCCCCCTCAGGGGCGCCAGCATGCAGCAGAATGACTTTTGCTTGGATGGGTTGATTCCAGAGGCTGCCGGAGATAACAACTCTGGGGAGGAAGAGAGGGAAGGGGAGGCCTTTCTCTGAGAATCTGCTGGTACTAGGCCCTGGACTGGGGGCTCTGCATTCCTTGCCTCCCATTATCCTCACAAGGCTCCTCTCCCCAAGCTCCTGCAGTGAAGTCACACCCTCCTAAAAGACCCCCTGCCCTCTGGATACAGGGATCCTGGAAGGGACGCCCTACCCAGGACTCAGAGCAGTGACAGCTGATTTTCCTCAAGGACCTGCCTGGTCCAAAAGCAAGAGATGGCAGGGGGGCTGGCAGGGTGTGTGTTGTAGGAAGAGTGACAGGCTGAGGGGGAGAGGATGCTGCTGGGATAACAGAGCATGTGCATATGTTTGTGTGTGCATGCATGTGTGTCTGTGTGTGTGCAGGTGTGTCTGCATGTATGTCCATGTATATATCTGTGAATGTCAATGTGTGTGTCTGTGCACATCTGTGTGTGCATGCCTGTGTGTTCAAGTATGTGTGTCTGTGGTCTGTTTCTGTGTGTGTACACATATCTCTGTGTGTGTGTGTGTGTGTGTGTGTGTGTGTGTGTGTATGTATGTAGGTGCAGGAACAGAGTTCTGTGCTGTGAATGTTCAGGAGGGTAACAGAAATCAGAGACCTTGGGAAAGTTACTTAACTTCTTTGTTCCTCATTTTCCTTAGCTATAAATTGGGGATATGTTTGTTTTGAAGATTAAATGCACTAATAAATATATACTGCTTAGAACAGAGCCTGGCACATGCTAGGAGGGGTGGCTATCAATAGTATTTATCATATATGAAGACGGACAGATTAGCCCAGAGAGAAGAGCTCATACCCTGTTTGCAGGTGCCAGTGGTTCCTCTCAGCCTTAGTACTAGGATGGTGTAGTGTACAACCTGTGCAACTGTACACAACAGCCCTGTAGGCCACCCTCTCTGTGGAAAAGGGGATAATTGAGAATGAAGGAGAATTGTGGATAGAAAGAATCAATGTTATAAAGATGTCATTCTCTTAAACTTTTCTTCACTTCACACACACACACACACACAGAAGACTTTTTTTAAAGTAGACAAAGTGATTCTAAAGTTCACATAAAAAAACAACTATGAGAGAATAGCCAAACAAATTCTGAAAAAGAATAGCAAACAGAGGAAACTAGCATAGATGCTGAAATACATTACAAAGCTGCAATAATTAAAACAGTACCTTCTTGTAAAATAGACTGATGAAGAAACAGTCTGGGAGTCTAGAAATAGAACCAAATACATATGAGGAAATTTAACGTATGATTAAAGTAGAATTTCAAATCAGTGGGTAATAGACCAATTATTCAACAAATGGTTTCGAAACAGCTAGGGAACCATTTGGGGATTAAAAAAAATAAAGTTCAACCTCTTTCTAGCACTTTTATCTCAAAATAAATGCTAGATGGATCAATGTTTTAAACATGAAAAATGATATTCTAAAAGACCTAGAAAAAAAATCACAGAGATTTAAAAATATACAGTCTTGGCAAAGCAAAGTACTCGCCAAGTACTTTCTAAGTACTATTCAAGCTCCAAAAGGTCATAAAACAGATTGATACCTTCAACTACATAGAAATTATGCCTGGAAAAAAATCCCCTCATAAACAAAAAGAAGCGACAAATGACAAACTGGGGAAAGATATTTGCAACTCTTATCACGGGCAAAGAGCTAATTTTCCTGATATAGAAATGTTCCCACAAATCAGTAAGAAAAAGATTAACAAACCAATAGAAACATGGGCAAAAGGATATGAAGTTCGCAGAAAAGAATTACAAATGCCCCTGGAACTCACACAAAGATGCTCAGCCTCATGATAAGAGAAAGGAAAACTAAAATTCAATAAGATACCATTTTTTCCCCTATCACATCGGCCAAGATGTAAAAGTGTGATATTCTGGGCTGGTGAATTTGTAGAGCAACAGGCACCCTTGCAGACAGCTTTGCGGGACCATAGCTTGGTACGCCCTCTACGGAGAGCAATTTGGCAATGCTATCACAGCTAAAAATGCACACATCCTCCAATTCGCCAACTCTTCAAGGAATTCACCCTCCACAGGCTCACTTGTGCATGTATGAAATGACAGCACTTCAGAGCTGCTTGGCTTGTAAAAGCAAAAGCTTGGAAATGGCCTGAATGCCTATCGAGAGGGCACTGGTTAAAGAAATGATTGTCCCTGCAAACAATGGAATCCTGTGCAGCAGACAGTGCCAGAACGATCTTTGAGAACTACTGGTAAGTAGCATAAACGAGGCACAGAATAGGATGGATCATCTGCTACTGTTTATGTAGAAGATTTTCTTCTTCAAGTATAAAAATCAATTTGCTTGTATTGGCACAGGCTTTTTCTAGTGGCTACATGAAAAATTGATCTCAGCGACACTTGAGGGAGATCTGGGTGCCCGGGCACTTGGGTTGGGGGACTGACGAGCTTTTCACTCTATCCCTTTGTGTAGCATTTATATTGTGGACCATGGGTATGAATTACTTATCTATGATCAGATATATGTACACATGTGCATAGATGTATGTGAGTGTGCAGGGTGAGCAGTCCACAGGGTGATCCCATTGATGACAGGGAAGAGGACAGACCCTCTGTGTGTAATTTAGGCATGTCACATGGCTCTGGGGTCCCGGACCACCAGAGTCTGAGCTGCTTGAATGAAGAGCGGCCTTTAGAAGCCAGCAAGAGGCCTCAGCCCAGGGCTTCCTTGTAATTTCCCATAACAGGTCAGGGGGTCGCTGATTGCCATCTTCCTTTGATATTTGCACTAAATACTCCCATTGTCATCCCTAAGCTCCAGGCTAAATGGCCCCATACAGAAGCAAATCTCAACTTCAACTTTTCCCCTCCTCTGCAAAATAATGTCATCTTTCTCTGGAGTCCCCAGGCTGTGTCCATCTCACTGTTCGGGGGACTTGACTTCCCAGCCAGCCCAGCTCTGGGAACCACACCTTCCATGGAGCCATTCCTGCTGGGAATAGGTCAGTGGGTGGAGAAAGCGGGTGATGGCTTCTGCCAGCCACCTAATTGGCCAAATGATATCCATCTGCCCCCTGGAGCAAGCTGCAGGGAATACCAAGCCTGAACAAACTCCCTTCCCAGCTCTGAAACATGCAGAAGCCTCTGTTTTTGTAGCTTCTTCTCAGGCATGGAATAAGGGCTCAGCCATCACCAGCTTCCCTGGAATGCTTGGGAACAGGGTGGGAACTGGGGTTTCTAGACTCGCAAACTTTCTCCCACCATTTCCTAGTCTTGGCCCCACCACCATGTCCTGGATTGATTACCACAGACTCCTAATGGGTGCCGAGCATGGAAACCTGTGTTCTTTACCCCTGGCAGGATACACACCGGAGCAGGATGGACCCTGGGTCAGAGGGAGCAGGGGCTCAGGGCGGGCTGCTCTCACCAAACCTCACTTCTCTCCAAACTTCTATTCTTACTGCTGCCTTTATTCCATTCTAGCAATGAAACCTTTTTTTTTTTTTTTTTTTTGAGACGGAGTCTTGCTCTGTCGCCCAGGCTGGGGTGCAGTGGTGTGATCTTGGCTCATTGAAACCTCTGCCTCCCAGGTTCAAGCAATTCTTCTGCCTCAGCCTCCTGAGTAGCTGGGATTATAGGCATACGCCACCAAGCCTGGCTCATTTTTGTAATTTTAGTAGAGATGGGGTTTTACCATGTTGATCAGAATGATCTTGAACTCCTGACCTCAGGATCTACCCACCTCGTCCTCCCAAAGTGCTGGGATTACAGGTAGGAGCCACTGCGCCCAGCCTAGCCATGGAATTTTCTATCCATGAAGCACTTTACATCCATCATCTCAGTTAAGAGGCCTGAGAACATCTCAAGGAAACCACTATCATTGTACCCACTTCACATAGGAGATAACCGATGCTCAGCAAGGTTCTGTAACCGGACTCTGCCACACAGACATACATTCAGATCTGGAAGGTTCCAGAGCTCTAGATCTTTCTGTTATTGGCATAAGACCTACCAAAGCGGTCTCACCCTTCATATCCCAACCTGTAGCACCAGGAGTGGAGAGAGGGACAAAGGACGTTCAAGGACGTTGGTGGCCTCTCTCAGGGAACAGGTTTCGACGCCACAAACAGAGGTCACGCAGCATTCCTACTCCAGCCTGCAATGTCGTGGCCCCAGAGCCAGATCCTGGGGTGAGGGCGAGACAGGCAGCCCAGCTCAGCTGGGAATGAGTCCTGGGAATTAGCTAGAAGGATAAGGAGGCAGGACATTCCAGGAGAGACGGGTCTGCCCAGGGGGTGAGGGTTTCAGGTGGATGAGCTAAGAAAGTACAGGGAGAGAAGCCTGGAAATGGAGGTCACGTAGCACAGAAGATGAATGCATGGGTGTGGGGGCCAAGTAAAACGAGGCAGAGGCCAGAGCCTTCGGGGCTTCTTGGGAAGAAGGGGCTAAGCTGGGGGAGCCCACCCTGCAGCCCTGCTCCCGAGGAACCACCTTTTCCAAGAATCTGGCTTCTAGATCCCAGTGGGAGAAGATAAATTGGGTTTACATCCCATTTCCATGCTAAAGTTTGACCTCATGCAAATTGACTCCTGGGCCTTACTTGTCTCATCAGTGAAACGGATGGAAACCTTTGCCCCAGAGGCTGCAGGAGGAGCAAATGAGCTCATGTGTGTGAAGTTGGCGCCATGGTGCCTGAAGCCTCAGGGGTGCCCCTTTCTGCCACACAAACCACTAGGGGTGACCACATAGGAAGGAGATAGGGAAAGGGGGCAGAGGCTGCCATGATCATCCCGTCTGTTTCTCGCTTCTCAGAACCACCCCCGCTAAGGAGCCTGCAGTCTCCTGAAGGTCTTACACCCAAGGCTTCCAAATTCAGCTCCCTTAAGGCCATTCCAAGCTGGCTCAAAAACTGGGTTTTACTGGGGATGGCTCATAAGGTTTTGAGCAGGGTCAGGACTGGTAGAGACAGCTGGGGCCAGGGAAGGGTTACAAACGCCTGCATGGATTGGTCCCAAAACGTTGGTCAAACCCAGGTGGGAGATGGTACTGGACAGAGCACTGAGGTCCCAGGAGGAGGCTGCTGTGGCCTGTTCAGCCCCAGTCCTACAGAAGAAATGTCCGCATGTTGCATGCAGAAGCAGGCGGGGCAGGGACTTCAGCTGCCTGATAAAGGCTTCAGGGCCTGGGGCTCCTGGCGAGTCCCTTCCCTCTCCCAGCCCCATGCCTGGCAAGGTGTCTTGTTCCTGCCTCACCAGCCAGGGCTACACAGCACCCTAGCCCCCTCCCCTCGGATTCCCTCCTCCTCTCTTCTCCCACAAATGAGATGCTAATTTATGCCCCATCTCCTGGCAGATGCCTGGCCCAGCTCTGGCCCCAGTGTTGCCTGCATGCCAAGGGCTTCATTAGCCAGGAAGGAAGACTCTCGCCCTCCCTCGTCTAATCCTCGCCAGTGACCTTCAGGAGCCAGGCACCTTCTGACGTCGGGGGGCCTGAGACAGTGCAATCATCAATTATGCCACGGCCTCTGCAGCTGTTCCTGAATGGATTTCTTGCTCAGAGAAGCATGTTTGAAAAGCATCTAATGGAACGGATCATCAATTTGTTTGAATACACATCTAATCTGATTAGGGGGGCGCTGGCCACCAGGGCAGCTAGGCAACTGAGCCTTGACATGGCCCCAAGGAACCGTAAGTGGAGTGGCGGGGCCAGCCTGGGGAGGGAGGAGTGTGTGCCCTGAGCCTGCCACTGAGCCTTCCTTGAGCTCAGCCCATGGTACGTCCAGCCAAAATGTCACAGAGAAAAGCAGAACACATCACACAGATGCCAGGAGAGCTGGGCCCATGCCTCCTGTTTTTCTATAGCCCTGGCACTGGGCACAGAGTCTGGGACAAAGAAGATGCCTGGGAAATAAGTGGCAAATGAATGACAAGGAGGCCCAACATGGGAGCCAAGGGATGTTAATAAAGTCATCTCTGGGACAAGACTAGGTGATGCCTGTAGAGGGTTGAATATGTCTCCCCTAAATTCACGTTCTTCCCAGAACCTCAGAAGGCGACCTGATTTGGAAAGAGTCATTGCAGAAGCAGTTCGTTAAGGAGAGGTCACACTGGAGTAGGGTGGGCCTTCCGTGACTGGTATCTTCGTAGGAGGAGAAGAAACACAGCCACAGAGACACACAAGGAGAAGATGGCCAAGTAAAGACAGAGGCAGGGACTGGAATGATGCAGCTACCAGGCAGGGAATGCCAAGGACTGCCCGGAGCTGCCAGGGCTAGGAAGCGGCCGGGACGAAGCCTTCCACTGAGACTGCAGAGGGAGTGTGCCCCTGTCACCTTGATTTCAGACTTCCGGCCTTCAGAACTGTGAGAGAAGAGATTTCTGTTGTTTAAAGCCACCCAGCTCATAGCACTTTGTCATAGCAGCCCCAGGAAACTCACACAATGCCTGCAGAAAGTTTTGTCCGTCATTCCACAGAAGGCAGCATGGCGGAGAACCAGAAGTGAGCCCGAGCCCTGCCTCGCTGGTCGTAGCCGGTCCTTCCCAGACACACCGCCCACGCCATGCCCCAGGGACTTTCCTTGTGCTACTCTCTTCCCTGGGCAGCCCTTTCTTTCCTTCTTTACTGGGAATACGTCGGCACTCAATCCATGTTAGTTCCTGTCCAGCATCCCTTCAAAGCTCAAATGCTACGTCCTCTGACATGCTTCTCCAGATGTCCCCCTTGGACTCCTGAGATGGTCTCCCTCCCAGCATGCCTGGTGATTCCCATGCTATGTCCTCCACTGCTGGGCACACTGCGGCTCCCTCATCTCCCTAGCCCCAGAGCCTGGCACCAGCCTGGCATGCAGAAGAGCCCAGATCCATGAGAAAGTGGGCATGCAGACTTGCTGTGGACTAGCGGGTCCCTTCCCTCTTGGAAGCAGACCAGCCTGGGGATCGCGAAGTTCCCTTCCACCCGGACATCGTAAGAGCCGAGTAGCCCTCTGGGCGATGACCTTACTGGGCCCTGAAATGGGTGGACTTTGCCACCCACAAGCTGCATGTCCCCTGAATAACTCTGCTGTACCTCTCCTGAAAAATAGGGATAATAATGCCTACCTCACAGGCCTATGGAGGGGGTAAGGGCTTCGACCAGTGCCTGGTGCAGACAAAGAGCCCTTGACAAGGAGACTGTTACTATTCCTCATCTCGGCTTGGTGTAACTTCTGCAAGCCCACCCCGCAGCTGGGGTCTCCTATTGGAAGCACACAGGTAAACAGGGCAAAGCACGCCCAATACTGCATGGAAAAAAAAAATGGTTCTCATTTCCAATAGGTTTATTTTGCAATTAACAAAGGGGAGGGGAGCCCCTTCTAACACTTCACTTGGAGGGTTCAGAGATAAAACTTATACCATTGATTAAAATGTTTTGGCCTAACGGTGCTATTATCGTTTTAGTGTATTCAGATTCATTTGAGCTACAAAAGTGGCAATAATAAAATGGTCACCCACTCCTGGAATTCCTCCCAAGAAGCCTGATGGTGCCACATGGATCACAGCCCTCATCCCCCCAGTGACCCCAAGGCAGGATACTGTGCTTGGAGCAATTCTGCAGTTTTACAGCTGCAACTTGAGACCTCCTAGAAACTGATCAATGGCCTGGCCGGCCTAGGTCGCTTCATGAGACTTGGCTCTGCCTCACCTCTGTCACTCTTCTCACAGGTGACTTTCTCCACCATGCAGGTACAATGCTCCTGCCCATCCCCTAAGCCTGGGGACTCTGGTGACAGAGAGACAATGGCTTCCCACAGGCCTGCAGGAGCCCAGAGCAAGGACTCATAGGACCAGGGATGCTTCCAAGAACCCACAGCCTGGGGGTCTCCAGTGTCTACCTCCTTGGTCAACGATGGTGCCACAAGATGCATGGCACAGAACGCTGTGCTGTGAGGAAGGGAGAGCACCCCAGAGCTCTGGCTGGCATGCTTCCCGGGGCAGCCCCTGTTCTTCCTCTTGCCTACCCTTGGAGAAGGGCCGTCACCTAAAACGGGGGAGACATGGAAGTGGGGGGAGATGGGAGTTAGGGGCAGTAGCTCTGACTCCCAATATTGAATGAAGAGGGCTAAGCAGGACAGCAGGTGTCTTTCGGGCTTGACCTCACCACTCCCAAATGGAGCCTTTCTGCCCAATTTCAGGGGCTTCTCCCGAATTCCCTGGCTTCAGGGCAAGGTTGCTCAGCCCAGGGACAAGAAAGAAAGGGGGGTATTTGTTAAAGGCCTCCTTCACACTAATCTCCTTATGTTTACCCATTTAATCCTCCCAGTCTGCTTAGCGGAGTGCTATGAGGACTTGTATTTCTCTCATCTGAAGCTCAGAGGTGAGAGATACCCGGTTGCCTGTGTGACACAGGCAGAGCTGGGTTTTGAACCCATAGCCACCTGCCTCCATGCAAGGCCTTTGACCTCCCCTTGGTCCAGGCTTTGGAGCCCAGGAACGGATTCTGAGGCTGGGCCCTGCAGGGAGGGAAAAACAAAGCACGAGAGGCTCTCCGCACGGAGGCTGAGTTTCGGAACCACCGCTGAAGAACACACATTCATCAGGCTGCTGACCCCACTGTACCGGCGCTTTGTGGCGTGTAACAAAGACTGCCGAGCAGAAAATTGGAGTTTAATTTGCCGTCCATCCTGCGCGCAGTGCTCAGCCCATTCCAGTCCCTGGCAGGCACCTCTGCTTTATCATAAATAATAACACCACGAGGCTCTACGGCCCTTTCTGCAGTTACAGTCCCCGAGCAATTTACAAGCCGCATTATACACAGAAGCCTGCACATGCCTGGCGGCTGGCACACCCCGCACACATGCGGCCTCCTCCCCAGTCACTCTCAGAGGCCCACGGCCGCCCTGGTGTCCTGGTGTCACCCAACTGGGGGCTGCACCCGATTTGGACAGAAGCAGGCCTTTGTCCACCCCTGGATGCTGGGCTCCACTCCTGCCCTGGTCACCTTCTTTTTCCCTTTTACTGGCTCTCGTGGTTGGCAGAGAACTCATGAGGTCTGGTGGTCCACTGCCCCTTGCTGGACCAAGGCCAAAGCCACTGCCCCTCTCTTCCATTCCATTTTAGAAGAAGCTTCGGGATCTCCTCCCCTCCGATCGGCAGTGGCCCTTTGTCTCTACCACAGGGAGCCCCGTCTCTCCCCAGAACTTATTGGGGTGATGGGGGGGTAAAAAAGCAGCAGTGGAGACCTACAAGTGCAACCTCGCACTTTACAGATGAGACCCCTGAGGATCAGAGAGGTGCAGCAGCTCCCCTGTGGACTCTGTATCAGCAGCTGCACTGAGACCAAAGCCCAGGGCCACCAGTGCCCAGTGCCCTACACAGCGGGGCCCCATGAAGGGAGGTCCGCAAAGGCCTAGGGCAGACTGGGCTGCTCCCTCTGAGCATCTAGAAACTTCCCCAGAGGCAGGAGCTTCTTCCTCCTCTTACTGTCAAACTAAATAAGAGGTCAACTATTGTATGAAACCATTTATATGAGATATCCAGAGCAGGTAGATCCATAGAGACAGAGCTGATTGGTGATTGGCAGGGGGGTGGAGAAGGGGGAATGGGGAGTGACTGTTAGTGGGTGCAGGTTTCCTTTTGGAGTGATGAAAATGTTCTGGAATTCAGTGGTGGTTGTACATCATTGTGAATGTACTAAATGCCACTGAATTGTTCACTTGAAAATGATGCCTTCCTGCTTTCTCTCTCTCTCTCTTTCTTTCTCTCTCTCTCTTTCAGGCAGGGTCTCACTCTGCTTGCCAGGCTGGAGTGTGGCGGTGCAATCATAGCTCACTGCAGCCTTGACCTCCCAGGCTCAAGTGATCCTCCCACTTTGGCCTCCTGAGTAGCTGGGACCACAGGCGCCTGCTACCACGCTCGGCTAATTTTTTGTATTTTTAGTAGAGATGGGGTTTCCACATGTTGCCCAGGCTGGTCTCGAACTCTTGGACTCAAGCGATCTACCTGCCTCAACCTCCCAAAGTACTGGGATTACAGGCTTGAGTCCAGTCTTAAAATGGCCAATTTTATGTCATGCAAATCTTACCTCCATCAAAAAAAAAATACACTAGGTGCCAGGTCGTATGTGCCTCCTGCTTCCCCTCCTCTCCCCGCCAGCCCCATGCAGTCCTTGGGGAGGAGACTACACAGCAGCTCCAGGTGCTCCTTCCTGTGCTAAGCCATCTTCTGGCTCCTGCCTTTCCACCTCCTGCCCTTGCCCTGCCTGTACTCAGGAGCTTCTCCCATGTGTGGGCTCATGTGCTGGGTCTTCTCTGGGTTCTGGAGGGTGGGGATGTGTTTCCAATCACTCTCAAGTGTGCAGGCCATTCGATGACAGAAGGCCTTGACTTTGCTACTGGATGGGAGTCGGGGGAGGGGGTGAGCCCCAGCTCTGCATTTATAGACTGCTCGAGACAGTCAACACCTGTCTTCTGAGTCACAGTCTCCTGGCGTGCAGCAGGGAGTCCTGTGACACCTCCCTTGCTGGGTTTTGTTAGGATTCAATGCCATAGAACTGGAGAAAAACCCGGGGACACCATGCCTGGCAGAGAGCATGGCACACATAGATCACAGGAACCAGGCAGGTGCCAGGCCTTGTGTTGGCGCTTCGTGGGTTTTCTTATTCGTATCACACAGCAATGCTGTGGAGTCGGAACTATTCATGATCTCACGTTACAGAGGAGGGCACTGAGGCTTTCGGAGTTGAGTGACTCCCGAGGTTACATAATGGAAGTGGCCTGGACGGTATCTTGGGTCCACATTAAAGGTTCGTTTTCTTGCTCCTTCCACAAGCCCAGTGCCATCAAAGACCAACCCAGGGTGTGCAAGTCTGAGTGCCCCAGAAAGGGAAGGCAGGGCTTTGCTCTGGCGGAGCTCCAGGGTGGGCGAATGGGCTGCCCCAAAGGCAGGGAGGAGCAAGGTTGTGCCGACCCCTGCCCCAGGCTGCAGCCACCTCTGCTGCCCGCCTCATTCTGGCCTGGCTATCTTTGCTCATGTACCTGGGGGCAGGTGGCATTCCCAGACAACAGCCTGGCCCACCTGCTTGGGGAAGCAGAGGAATCTGAAGGTAGGGGTTGGTGGTGGGGAGGGACAGGTGGCAGGCCCCCACGTTCCAGGGGGATGCATTCATTACCCTTGCCCAGGAACCAGCCGGGGCTCCCTGCCGTCTCTGCTCTTCTGCTTTGAAAACGCAGAGCCCATCTGTGGTACAGGAAAGGTGGCTGAACCGACGTCTGCAGAAGGTGATGGTATCTGGACTCTGCTACCTCCTCCTGATGGCTATTTACCCAGGGAGGTCGGCAGCTCCCCTTGCCTCTCTCGCTCAAAGTCATGTCCCCAGACCAAATCAGCACCACCCCACCCAACCTCTGCTCCCCTCTGGAGGAACCTGGGGCCAGCAGCTGATACAGAGTAGAGGAGAGAGACAGAAACACAAGGAAATTCATACTAATGAGAGGGCAGGCCAGGCTCATCCTGAGCATCTCCAGAACACCACAGTTCACATTCAAATGGAGTTTGTGTCTCTGTCTCTGGAACCCAGCCCCTCTTGTAGGTGGGATGAGGGAGGAAGTGGTGGCCGAGGCTGGATATCAGGGAATGCCCTGGGCTGGAGGCCAGGCCTTGTCCCGGCTGTGGCTGCCACATCTTCTCAGCTTCTCTAATGGGAAGCATCTGTGGAGTTCATCTAGCTCAACCTCTCTTGTTGGCAGATGGGAAAACTGAGGCAGAAGAGTCCAAGGGAGGACTGGAGCTAGATTTTCTGATATCAAGTCACCCTGTCTCACTTGATAGCTCTTGGCCTCATTTTTTCCATCTGTTAAATGGGCATAAAGGTCTCACAGTCATCCTGTCCCCTTTCAAGTCTAGGTTCTGCACTTGGGCCTTTTTGAGGATGTCTGGTTATGCCAGGAGAGCCTCTTTTCCCCAAGAGAGACCAAGCTTCCCTTCCTGATGGAGGGAGGGCTGCTGCTGCTGAATGTTCTTCCTGAATTTCTGCCCTACCCCATGTCATGGGTTGAAGTGCATTGAAGTCCTAACCCTGGATACCTGTGATTGTGATCTTGTTTATTATAGAAGTGATCTTTGCAGATATAATCAAGTTAAGATGAGGTCATGAGAGGGGTCTTTAATCCCACATGTGTGATGAAAAAGACACACAGGAGAAGATGGCCACATGAAGGTAGGCGGAGATGGGAGCGATGCCGCCGACAGCACGGGAACGCCAAGATTACTGGCAGCACCACAAACCGGAAGAGGCCAGAAAGGGACTTCTTTTATAGACTGCAGAGGGAGCATGGCCCTGCTGGCCTCCAGAGAACTGTGCGGCAAGAAATTTCTGTTGTGTGAAGCACCGGGTTGCAGTACTTTGTTATAGCAGCAAATGAAACCATCCCCTCACCTGCACCCCCAAATAAGAGGGCAGCACTGAGCAGAGCCACTTTAGTTCTGGGAAAGAGAGAAGGCAGCAGAAAAAGAAGGGTGAGTGGGGGTGGCGGGCCCATGCTGGTCTCCTTCCCAGAAAGCACCAGCCTCTGGGGAAGGGGTTGGAAAGGACCTATCAACACATAGGGCTATCCGTCACACCGTGCCTCCCACCAACATGTCAATCCCGCTGCCCGAGGGTTTCCCAGATGCTGCTTCAGCAGAAGCGGGCCCCCTCTTGGATGCTCCTATGCCCGTCAGGACAGCCCTAAACATCTGAGAGCCTTGCTGGGCTCTGGTACATCTTGGTCATTTCTGTACCTTCAGTCCTTAATCCGGTGTCTTCCACAGACTAGGAGCTCGGTGGACACTGAGCGAGGAAACGAATGAATGGTGTTTTCTTGTTTCCAGGCTTACCTGTCCCTGCCTCTGGTTGACCTATTACTTCTCATTCCTACCAGCCACTTCTCTATGCCTGGGCCTCCCTTTGCCCTCCCTGGCCCCAGAACCATGTCATGACAGCTGCTCTGTAGCCGGGACTGAGCTCAGTGAATGCAGACTGACGACATTCTGCACAGCAGGGACCCTCGGGCAGCAGGACTGGCGTGTTGGCAGGAGGCACGGTGTGATGGATAGCCCTGCACGTTGATAGGTCCTTTCCAACCCCTTCTCCGGAGGCTAGTGCTTTCTGGGAAGGAGACCAACATGGCCCTGCCATTGCTCACTCGCCCTTCTTTTTCTGCTGCCTCCCCTCTTTCCTGGAGCTAAAACTCCTGCCCTTCCCCTAGGGGGCTGGGGAGGAAGGTGGATGAGATGTTTAGTGTTCTTGGGCTCAGGCAGAGAATGACGGGCTCCTTGTGTCCCCCCTTTTCCTGCCAGGACACCCCCATCCAGACAGAGTGATGCGAGAGTCACACACCTACTGTGCCCTCTTCTCTCTGGCATGACTGGAGCAGGGGCCCTCCTTCCCAGGACCTTTGTGGTCATGAGGGCCAGGGGCCTCTGTGCTCTCTGTGTGATCCCTGAGCCCAGGTAGCCCCACTGTCCCACTGCACAGATGAGAACACAGAGATGCTCAAAGACACGAAGTGACTTCGCCCAGGTTACACACATGGCCAGTGTAGATCCTGGGATTGGAATGCCAAGTTGTCTATCTCCAAAGCCCACACTCCTTCCACTGCAACATGTGGAGCAGGTTGGAAAGGCAACCAGAGCCATCTCTAGGTGCTCCCTCCTCAACCACGCAGGTGTCTCAGGCAGGAGCAAGGGTTCCATCTCCCCTCTGAGCACATCGCTCCCATGGACTTGGGCTGCCTGGGATGGTCTGGGAAAGGCCAAACTATCTCATGCATCCCATGGGTGAGGCTGCAGATGGCTGTCAAAGACTCACCTTCCTAGGCCTGCCTGGCCCTGGGCAACCAGGCTGCTTCCTTGGGACTCATTCCCTTTAGGGCATGATGAAACTCATCTCTGCCCACCCCTCCCCAGGGCACCAGGGAGGGAGCAAGAGCTGGCCTTTGAGGCAAGAAGCCTGGAGAACCCTAGCTGTGTGAGACCCAAGACAGGCTCTCCATGGGGAGGTGACACAGGGAGAAGGAGGGCCCCCGAAGCAGCCCTCAAGGGGGCAAAGGCCAGGAGGTCCTAGATCTTTGCTCATGCTAGCCAGGCCAGGGCGTAGCAGGCAGGAGGGCAGGCCGAGAGCTTGGGTTTGGCAATGGACAAAGTCAGCATGGGAAAGGGGGAGTTTACAGGAAGGCGACAAGTTACCGGAAAGGACAGTAAATTAATATAATAGGGCTGCTCGGCTGGTGACAGGGAATAAAACATAAGGTCCAAAAGAGCCCGTGTGAGATTGTCAATAGGATGAATGAGAAGGGAAGGGGAACAGGGGAAAGGATGGGAACTGGAGGCTCGCTGAGTGGACTGTGGGAGGAGGCGGTGAGACAGCTGACGTCGCGGCACCACCACCTCCTCTGCCTCTTCTCAGATCAACGTTGGGACCAGAGCCTTCTCTCCAAACGGCCCCACAGGATCCCCTCCCTATCCTAGAACTAATTCCCTCCCTTTTGTGCCGGATTCCCCATCCCCACCTACCCAAGAAGGATGCCTCTACCTTGCCCCCTTGATTTCGGTGCCCTTGACTGCCACCCCATGCAAATGCCCTCAGCCCTTAGCCATAATGCAGAATATGTATTTCAGCCATTCATTCATTCATTCACTCAAAGGTCAATTCATTCATTCAGCAAATGCTTTTTGAGCCACGCAGAGTGAGCAAGAAAGAAACCTCTGCCCTCAAGGAGCTCCCAGGGACCTCCCAGGGGAGATGGACGAGCCACTTGGCAGCGCGACGAGTGTGTCACAGAGTGAAGCCCTTGGTACATCAGGCTGCTGCAGAGGCACGGTTTGCAGGGCTGTAATGGCCCTAGGGAAGGTGCGCCCAAGCAGCATCCTAAGTGGGATGAGCCAGGAGGGGCAGTCAGGAACACTGACAGGCAGACGGTGTCATTTGTGAAAAGCCAGGATGCATGCTTCTGGGAATTATAGATATTTCAGCACGATGGGGCTGGAGGGTACAGGGGTGGGGGCTGCAAGGTGGGAAGAGATGTGGCCAGCCAGCACAGGGGCTGAACGAGCAGGCCTGGGTAAGATGAACTCTCATCCAAGTCCTGGCTTTGCCAATTAGGACCTGCATTACCTTGGGCCAATCAGGTCACCTCTTTGATCTGGTTCCTCTTTGAGAAGAAGAGAATAAGGTGGGAGTAATATATTAATATCTGCTTCCTAAGGGAAAAGGCAGATAGAGCTCTCAGCTTGGCTTCTGGGTTTTGAGTGAATGAATGAATGAATGAATGGTGAGGATCAGAGTCCCAGAGAATGAAGGGCTTAAAAATTATGCCTAGGCGCTTGGATGTCATCTGTGGGTGGGGGGGAGGCGCTGGAGATTTTGAACGTGTGTGGGTGTGCACGTGTGTATGCGCATGTGTGTGGGCACGTGGTTGCGCATGTGTGCAGGTGTGTGTGCACGTTTGTGCAGGTGTGTGTGTGCAGGTGTGTGTGTGCATGTGTGTGCAGGTATGTGTGTGCAGGTGTGTGTGTGCAGGTGAGTGTGTGCCTGTGTGTGCAGGTATGTGTGTGCACATGTGTGCAGGTGTGTGTGTGCACACATGTGTGTATGCATGTTCTAAGGGCTTGCTTGGGTGGCAAGATCAGCCCAAGACCCCACAAATCCACTTATATCTCCATCTCCAGCCTTTCCAGTCACGTGCAGTGTGAGGAAAAGAAGCTGAGGATGGTCCTGAGTGGCCTCTGATGAGCGTGCAATGAAGGACCCTCAACTCCTCAACACAGAGGATCTCAAAGTCATGACTCATCCTGTCGACCTTTCCTGGTCAGTGAATACCAGTTACAGCCCAGGCCCTGGGAACACAAAGAGGTGCAGACACGGCCCTGCCCAGGGGCCTTCACAAGCTGGCCTGAGAGATAGGATTCACGGTGTGAGGGATGACTAACAGCGTAAGCCACCATCAGACACAGGCTCACTGCGGGTACAGGAGCCAGGCGGACGGGCACTCGGGGAAGAGTGGGGCCACTGAGGACCGGCGGGGCAGTCAGGGGAGCTGCAGGGAGGAAGGGGACCCTGTGAGTCATCTGCTCACTGATCAACGCCATGGTACTGGCCTATCACTCTGCCCGGTTTTGGTGGGGGAGCGGGCAGGATGATGCCGTCTTTCAGCTTATAGAGCTTAGCATCTACCAAGAAATACAGATGGCAAGCAGGGATCGCAAGAGCGAGGGAAGGGGTGTGGAGAGGGTTCAGGTGGTGATGGGAATCATAATGCAAAGGAGAAACCTCTCGAAAAGGTCACCCTTATGGCAGACAGAAGCCAGGCAGAGGGAGCAGCAGGTTAGGGAGTTTGGAGGGAAAGACGGCCTGGCTCCTTCACATCTGGCTCTTGTGGAGTGGGGCCCTTGTGGTTGGAGTCCCAATGGCAAGAAGAGGAAAGGAAGAGGGAGCGGGAGGAGAATGCACGGGGCCTGCACTGGCCGCATTAGTGAGCCACATCCAGGCTCCAGGGCTTTATCCTGACAGCAAGAAGGCCCTGAAGTGACACTGCCAGCTTGGCAGTTTTCTGCACCCCTCCTGGCAGTGCAGAGGGGTGTGGATGGAAGGAGGCAGGAATGCAGGCTGACAGTCTCGTTTGGAGGCTGCTGATGGAAGACTCCGGGGCAGAGACGATCTCCCTGGGAGAAATACCTCCTTGGTGGACATTGTTTTCTTTTCCATCCTATGGAGAGACTATTCCCTGTCCAGAAGAAAAGTGATGCTGAGGAGAGAGGAGGTGGCTTTTTCTCTTGGACTCTGGTGCCAATGATGAGGTGGTGAGAAGAATGGGGACTGAGGAACTGTGTTAGATGTGGAATCGACAGGATTGGGTCAGACTGGAGGGCGGGGTTTGTCTGAGGGCAAGAGAAGCGTCAGCAGTGAGGGCGAGGTGACTGAGATGGAAATACAGCCGATTTGGGGAAAAGATGCCGATTCCAGTTTCGGGCGTGCTGTGGCCAACTGGTTATCCAGGTGGAAGGTTCAGGTGAGAGCCAGGCCTGGACCCCAGAGAAGGGGTATGGAGCCATCAGTTAGCACATACAGGGGAACTGGAGCGGCACACTTTTCAAAATTCCCGGAGAAATCAGGGAGAGAGAAGAGGTACAGTCTTTCTCATCTGAAAATGGAGGTAGCACTGTCAATAAGAAGAGGGAATGATTATTAAACAAGTCAGGCTAGGATGCTGCCTTATTAGTAATCCACAGCCAAATCAGGTCGGGATACTGGGTGGAGTTGTGTTCCCCAAAATTCATTTCCACTTGGAACCTCAGAATGGGACCTTAATTTGGAGCCCTGCGGTCTTGGCTGAGTACATCTCCAAAGTCTCCCCAGCTTCTTTTCCCTTCCTGGGTTCCTCAGCCCCATTCCTAGTCTGGGCGGGTGCAGTGAAAGAACCAACACGTTTGAAGAGCTTGCAGCATGCCAGGTTGTCCCAGGTGATGCACCGAATCCATGTGACACTCCTTCAAGGTCACTTCCACTGCTCTAACAGATGGGGAAGCAGAGACGCAGTGAGGCTGAGGATCTGCCCAAGGTCACCCGGGAGTGAGCCACAGAGAGATTCACACTCGGAGCTGGTGAAGTCCTTGGCTCCAGCTCTCGTCCCAAGGTGACCGACTGCCTCGCAGGTGAACAGGGAGGGTTGCCTGTTCCACGTTCTCCACTGTCTTCTCCCAAGCCAGGGGCTGAGGCCTTCCACTCCTCCATCTCTCTCCTGCTCTCTGTCGACTCTTTGACACTGCAGGGTCACCATCCAGTACAGCAGATCAATCTCTCTATGGCTCATCTGCTCCCATTGCATTTATCCCCCGAAGGTAGAAGCTTTTATTTCCGGGTGAGAGGAGCGTCCCCTGGCCATCCCTAGGCACAGATAACTTATGGCCCAATCAATACACCCATTACCCTTTGGACCACAGCACCGACACAGGCGCAAGGAGCCAGGGAAGCAGCCCTCGCCCCTGCACCTCCACCGTCCTTGAGGTCCCTGAGCTCTGCCCAGCTTTTGTAGCTCCTTCTGGGGGCTCTCACGGGTTCTTCTCATCGTTGCCCCCTCTTCTGTCTTTCTTGAGTCCTCTTATAGCATTTTGGCTACCTGAGCCTTCTGTAAATACCTCCTTTAGGGGCTTAGCTTTCTTTTCTGTCATATGGGAAAAATGTTTCCCTGTCCAAGAAAGATGACTCTGGGGAGAGGGAAGGTGGTTTAGTTTGTAATGAGCGAAAAGCATGCATGTGTGGGAACCGGGAGTCCTGTGGTCAGTCCTGAGGATGGGGACAGTTGAGGGAGGACCAAGCTGGAAAACAGGGATTTCACTCGGGTCTGCCTCCACCACTGGGGGCTGGGAGACTTTGGAAAGGCCACCTTACCCCTCTGTGCCTCAGTTTTCTCATCTGAAAATGGAGCTAGTACCATCAATATGAAGAGTGAAATGATTATTAAACAAGCCAGGCTAGGATGCTGCCTTGTTAGTAAACCACAGCCAAATTAGGTCAGGGTACTGGGTGGAGTCATGCTCCCCAAAATTCATTTCCACTTGGAACCTCAGAATGGGAGCTTAATTTGGAAATAGGGACTTTGCAGGTGTAATTCCTTCTGTTAAGATAAGGTCATACTGGATTATAATGCGCCTTACATCCAGTGTCTAGTGACCTTACAAGACCAGGTGAAGCCACAGAGACACGCGGGGAGGATGGCCACGGGAAGATGCAGGCAGAGATTGTGGCGATGAACCCACAAGTCAAAGAGCACCAAGGGCTGCTGGCAAACACCGGAAGCTGGAGACGGGCGTGGAACCGTTCTCCCTCAGCGCCTCCAGAAGGAACTCGCTTGGCTGACACCTTTATTTAGTATGTCTGTGCTCCGGAACTCTGAGATGATATATTTCTGTTACTTGAGTCACCCAGTCTGTGATCATTTGTTATGGCAGCCACAGGAAACACACAGAGCTGGTAATAAGGTAGTGGGAGAGACGTGTCCTTAATGCTGGACCCACTCCTGCCACCCAGTGGGGTTGACTGAAGTTCTCCATGGACATGGGCAGGGTGGAGGGGAGGGGGCAAAACCACCCCTGCACACCTTGCATTCCGGTAGGACCCATACCCGAAGAAGGACGCAGCTAGCTTCTTTATGCTTTGCTCCAGCTTCTTGTCTCCTCTCCGGCATCCGTTTGTGACCGTCCCCTCCTTCACTCGTCCATGTTCACGCTGCTATAAAGATACTACCGGAGACTGGGTAATTTACAGAGGAAAGAGGTTTAATTGACTCACAGTTCTGCATGGCTGGGGAGGCTGCAGGAAACTTACAATCATGGTAGAAAGTGAAGGGGAAGGAAGGCCCAGACAGAGAGAGAGAGAGAGAGAGAAAGAACGTGTGCAAGTACGCACAGAGGAAGCTGCCAAACACATAAAATCATCCATCAGCTCTCATGAGAGCTCATTCACTATCGTGAGAACAGCATGGGGGAAGCCACATCCATGATCCAATCACCTCCCACCAGGTCCCTCTCTCGACACCCCAGGATCTGTGGAACACCAAGGACCCTATATACAGCTGTAGGGGCTGTAAGCCTCTGGCAGGGGTGGAGACTACTGCTGGTTGGGTGGGAGCAATGATGTCTAAATGGCACTACCATATGCGTCCCTTTCACCCGGTCCTATAGTCTCACTTCTCGCTAACATTCTCCAACTTCTCCCCATGATGGTCTTTACAAACGTCACGGCACCATGTTAATCTTCAGAAGGGAACCATTTTGAGCATCTGTTAGTGGGAACAACCATGCCCTTTGTGGCCCCAGCAGAGCATCTGGCTATAAACCCACAAGAAAAGGGGACCCTACCTGTGTTCTTTGACAAGAGGCATAAGACTCTTCCTAATCACGAGCCCCAGGCCTCTCTGGGTGTCTGACTATGCCGATCGCTGGCTCCTGACTGTCTAACCCTGGTTTCCACCATCTTCTAGTCCTCCTCCGCTTCCCGCCCTTCCTTCCCCGCCTTCCTCCTGTGGTTCTGAAATGTTGGTGTTTCCAGCTTTCTGCTCTGGTCTTCCTCATTCCCACCCTTGTCCCTTGGAGAGTACAGTTGCTTTTCTTTCCTACTTTTAGCTATGGCCTGGATGTCAATGCCTCCCAGATCCTTAACCCTGATTTCTTGCCTGAATAAGTCAACTGTATTTTGATGACCTCCAACATGCTCAAAAGTTTGAAATATCCAGAGCTGAGCTCTGGTCTCTGCAAGCTTGTAGAGGTCCCCTAATTCTCTAATACAGTAAGCAGTCTTGTTTGCACAGTCTTCCAAGCCAGAAATAACGGTGTCATCCTTGCATTCTTCTCTGCCCTTCCCCTACCTCTGACCACCCACTCACCCCCAGGTCCCGTGAGCCCAGCCGCCCATTCCAGCTCTTGTGCATAACACACTGTCTGGTCCACGGCTGGCATTCAATAACTATTTTCTGAATTAACAAATTAGTCTTGCTGGGTTTACCTCCTAAGTATTCCTTAAACTGGTAAGCCACCTCTGCCCCATCTCTGATCTATATTCCATCTGCCAGGCCCTTACTGCCTCCCAGCCACCAGTCATTAGCCTGATCTCCTTAATTAAAGGGATTTCTAACCATGTGTTTCCTGTTCAAATTCCTTCCATGGCACCCCATTGCATACGGATAAAATACTCCTCAATGAGGAACACACAGCTCTTTTTGTCACTGACCCAGACACACGGCGGAAGTTCTGGAAATACTGATTCCATGGAAGGACTCAAAAACTTATGGTTTCCTCACAAACCACACACCCTTACCCCTGGGCTCCACTGCTGTCAGTGCACTGCCTGATGCCTGTGGCCTGTGCCCACCCACCAGCTTCTCCTAGACACTGCCAGTCCAGCCCCAGAGTGGCTGAGGTGCCTGTCCCTACCTGCGCCTTCTAATCTCCATCATGGTGCATGACAATGATCTCTGTGCATTTGTCCCTCTCTAGAGACCAGATGTTCTCAAGGGAAGGTGATGCTGTACTCCTGTTCCCCAGCTCCCAGGGGACCCCTGGTGATGTCTGGAGATGTTTTTGGTTGTCACAGCTGGAGGGAGGGGGATATTATTAGCATCTAGTGGGTAGAGGCCACTAGATGTCCTAAACGTCCTACAATGGACAGGGCAGTTCCCCACAACCGAGAACGATCCAGCACAGAATGTCAACCATGCTGAGGCCAAGAAACCCTGGGCTAGACGTGAGCCAGGTCCGTACCTGTCCATTCCCACCCCCAGGGCCTTGCCGGGAGCCTGCCACGCAGAAGGCCCACATCGCATGTGTGCTGAGTGAACATCCCCACACCCCACCCTAGGCCTAGAGCGAAATCGGATCACTTCTTCCCCAAATAGGAGGCCTGGCCTGCGAAGAAAGAGTGCTGGCTGCCTCCCAGGCCCCAGAGTCAGGTGTCGGGGAGGAGGCCGCGGAGAGCACTGTCCTTTAGAGAGGACACCCACTTCCTCCAGGAGCCAGGGCGGATGTGACCAATTTAGCTAACAAGTTGCCAGGGCTGTGATGACGTTGCCAGACAATGAAATTGGCCTTCTTATCAACACGGACTGCCAGGCTGATGAGACAGACAAACCTGTTAATTAGGCTTGTCATGGCAGCCGCAAAGGGTATAGTACTTCCAAGGAAATGGGGTCGGGGGCGGGGCGCGGCTGGAGGCTCTCTCTTATCCCACCAGAGATGGGGCATGCGGCGGGGCTAAGGTGCATTCCGGAGAGGAAGGAAGGCTCATCTCACTGTGGCCATGGCCCCACGAGGCGCAGGCCCCAGAGGGTGGTTAGCGTGTCTGCCTTCAGTCACAGGCTTCCCAGGGGCAAGGCACAGCGCAGCTAACTCTACTGTGGCCCTCGGCACAGCAGTTTGCCCAGACGGGCACTTAATAAAGGCATTTAATAAAGATGAGGATAAACATCAAAGGGCCCCTCTCCGCTTTCAGCTTCCATCTCTCTGTTCCTCTCCAGCCGTTCCTCAGATGCTGTCTTGTTCTTAACCTTTCTCAGAGCCTTGCTGTCCAGCTCTCTGGGTGACCCTCCTGCCACTACAGGACGCAGGCAGAGCAGTGCTCCATTAAGCAAGGCTCAGAGAGGGTCCCCCATCGGTATCCCCTTCGGCTGGTACGGTGCCTCCTGACCCCATTCCTCAGCATCCCTGGTCCCGCAGCCAGGGACACAGGTGGGCGAGCAGCCAGGGAACACTCTGGGGCCCTGGGGCTGACTGGCATGGTGGATTGGCTTGGGTTTAGAGGCAGGTTGCCAAGCCTGGAGGAACGACTTCCCCAGAGCGGGCGGGCACATCCCCTGGCAGTCTGTCTGGTCACTGGGAGTGGCCAGGCCTACAGGTTTGTGTCGCAGCAAGAGTGCAAACAGTCTGAGACACCCCACATCCCTGGACTCAGGCCCTGAGGCCCTCTAGGGGACACAGCTAGCTCCAGACCATCACTACTGCCCCTGCCAGGGGCAGGGAGGTCCTCTCCACCTCCAAGACTCAGGTTCCAAAGCGCTCTGCGCTGTCACTTGGACCACACCCAGCTACAAATGTGCCAGTAAGGCCCTCCCCCACCCCCCAGACAACTGGGGAATCCACTTGGGCGCCACCAGCATCTTTCCTGCAGCTCTCTCTGTCTCCACCAGGTTCCCTGTCACCAGCGGGCCCCTTTAGCCTGCCCTCCAGCTCCTTCAAGGAAGTGCCTCTCTTCGAGGCTCTGCCCCCAAAGAAGGGTCGTTATTGCTAATGCCTTTTCTCCCCCATCTGTTGTGATTGTTTACACTCCACTTGCTAATTAGAGACTAATTAGCTGGTGCTGAAATTCATCACTTTCCAAACACAATGCGGCAGCAGGAAAAGCACAGTGATGCGGGCAACATCTGCACCTCCGCTTGCAGCCAAGGCACCATTCTGCTCTGCCTGCTCCCGCTCCTTCTCCTCCTTTCCCACCTCCTCCCCTCCTTTTCCTCCTCCTCCTTCCCATCCTCCTTCCAATAAGCCCCTAGAAGGCCTGGGGATGTCTGCAGGACAGGGCAGTGCAATGGCTCATAGGAGAGACCCAGTCCATCCTTGCTGAAGGAATGAATGCACGCGTGAATGAACGAATGAGGATCAGTCAAAGAGCCTGTGCAACGGCGGGTCTGCTGCTGGGGGAAGGGGAGGGGAAGGAAGTAGCTGGCGGGCAGTGAGACACAGCCATCCACAATTCTGAGGAAGATGGCACTGGGCAAGGCAGGGAACAGGAAAAAAGCATTCCTGGGACAGAGAGGTAGCACTAAAGGGATGATGCTGGCAGATGTCTGCGAGGCCTGGGGGGTACAGGGTTGGGGGTGCTGGGACATTGTGGCAGGTGAGAGAAAAGACAGGAGGGAGAAGTCAAGTCATAAAAGGAAGGGGCGGGAAGCTGCACAGAGGCAGAGCACAAGGCGGGCAGGGCAGTAGGGAAGGCTGGCGGAGAGGAGGCGGAGGTCTCGGAGTCCTGGCACTGGCTGGCTCCGGTGAGGAGGTGTGACTGCATCCCACAGGTCTCTGCAGCCTGGGACTGAAATCATCCATTTGCATGACAGTGGAGCAGGCCTAGGTCCCTGACTTCCGTTCCTCTCCCTAGGGGAAAGGGGCTGCTATTACCTAAAGTCCCCTTCCTCTCAGTAGGCTGCGGGCAGCGGCCGGGCTCCCTGGACTCCTTTGCATCTTCTGGGCCTCCCTGCAGGGATACTCTGCAATCAGCTGATCAGCCTGCTGCTGGGTCTAAGGAACCCAGGATGAGGGAAGCAGGCTGAGACTCCAAGGGGCAGGTGGGGTCTCCAATCCAGGCCTTGGTGCATAGTTTGAGGAGGAGCCCCCAGGACATCTTAGAATCTGGAGGAGAAGCCTCTTCCCTGCCCATCTCTAGCGACATCCCAGAAGACACTGCCAATCCCCTGCAGCCCTGACTAGGAAAATGAAGGTGGCCTCCCTGCCAAGCCTCATCTGTGTGTGGGGACAGCATGGGCCCACCCTCTCTTGTGCATGGGATTCATACATTTTGCATCCCACCTTCCCTGAGGGTAGGATTATGGGAGTCACAGCCACCCAGGTGGCAATCCCCGCTCTGCCACTTTCCACTGTGTGGCTTAGAAAGTGCCGTATAACTTCTCTGAGCTTATCTGTAAAATGGGGATGTCCACCCTCCCTCCTGGCGTTGCTGACAGGACAAATGACATGATGGCTTCATCTTAAGCATGGTGCCTGGTACGCATGTGCACTTGCTGGGTGAACGGCGGGTTGGGGCAGTCTGGAGTCCAACTGCCTCCTGGGGAACATAGACTCTTTCCTTCCTCCCCTGTCTTGCTTCACATGTGTGCTGGTGAACATTTAACATCCTGTTCTCCAGGAAAAATAAAAAAGCCCTGATTGCCCACCTTTGCCAGTTTCCCTGGTGTAAATGCTCCAGCCATGGCTGATTTGAAGCTATCAGTGGGATATCACGGGCCGTGAATTGGGAAGAGAGACGCATGGTGAGCACCGGCTCTGGCACACCATTGCTTGCTCATCACCGAAGCAAGGGTGTGGCGCGGAAATCTCTCTATCCACGAATGTGGCTGGCAGGGGCTGATTAGGAACCTGGGTGAGGCCAATTGAGTTCCTGGCACACAAAGCTGCTTGGACCAGAGTGATCATTGTTCACGTGGGGAGGGGGCGAGGGGGCAGCTGGGGGTGATGCATGGCCTCCATAAGGACCACACCCACTCACCACGCACATACTTTCTTCCTCACTCCTCCCTTCCCTCCTCACCCACCCTGACACTTTTCCTTTTCTGATTTCACACATCTTAGAAACCCTTACCTGGTTCCTCGTGCTTTGCCTACATTAGCAAGCAAAGCCCAATTCCCATCCCGCAGTTCATGGACCAGAGCACGCTTGGGCTCAGATGCTTGCTGGCACACCTGGGTTGTATCAGCATCATCCAGAGGGCTTGTTAGATCACAGAGGTACAGGGCCCCACCCACAACCTCTAATATAGCAGGTCTGGGCGGGGCCTGAGATTTGCATTTCTAGCAAATTCCCAGGTGATGCTGCTGCCCCAGAAGCCGTCCTTTGAGGACCACTGGCCTAGAGGAAGGGTTGGGTCAGCAAGCAGGTCACTGGGACCCAGACTGCTGCAGGCTGGGCTGAGTTGTGGAGGATTCCGTGTTGGGAGTTCAGATGCTCTTTTCCAGCTCCAGAAAAGGCTACTACTTACTTCTGTATTGGCATTCCACCCTAAACCCTCTTCCGCCTCCTTCTGAGAGAATCTCAAGCCTTGGCCCTTCCGAGGCTTCCACTGACCCCCCACCTCTCTGCCCTCTACCCCCTCCAAGCCCCCAGGCTGGGCCATCTGAGGACCTCCCGCTTCTCTCTATACCACAGCTAGGTGTGCTGATGCCTTTTCAGGCAGCGGGAGAGTGGACCAGGGGGCCACAGAGACAGCGGGGGCTGCTGGTTATTGTCCTAGAGACAGCAGAACACCCTGCCCCCACGTTAGTGAAGGAGTCGCAGACTCACTCGTTGCTTTCCTTCTCCTCCAAGTCTCCATGTGCAAGCAAGGCACAATTAGTTTCTGCCTCACATCCCCTGGCCATGCTGGGGACAAGTGACAAGGGTCTACTGGGGGCCTCTTTTAAGTTGGGAGGGCTATCAAAGGGGTTCCAGAGGGCGAAGGAGTCCAGCTTCCTTCCCTCCTCTGCCTTCTGCCGATATTCTAATCTCGGGCTCCTGAGTAATTAATCCCCCTAATGGGATCAACATTTCTGTCCCTGCACTTTCCTTACATAATGGGGACCGGGAGGCTTTCCTCTAAACAGCTTGGAGGGCCACTGGGTGGAGGGGCAGATTTGGGGTGCAGGAGCACTGGCCCACCCTGAGGCTTTGGGAACTGTGAGGATGGATCTTAGCACAGTGCTGGTTGGAGGTGGCCGCTCAGGATCATGATGCGTGTGCGTGTGTGTATGTGTGTGTGCATGTACGTGTGTGTGTGCACATCACGTGTGACTGGGCACTCAGTTAATACTCAGCTGCAGATATTAATCCCTTTTTATGCAAAGAGACGATGGATTGTAAGCCCTGAGAAATCAAACTTGAAACTCAGCCAACCTCCTGCCCTGCTCCCCTTGCCCCTGCCAAATGGCCACGTCTGCTAACGAGGGAGATAAACGGAGAGGCCATCAAAGCAGATTTCCAATCTGTCGATTTCGCTTCGGGGCCTTCAGAACTCGATGGCTCACCTCCCCCTTCTGCCCCAACTCCAGCCTCCTCTGCCTTCGATTCCCACTTTGTTCCCCAGCCCCCATGCTTTTATCTCCCAAAGTTGGATCTATTGACCTGACTCATAAGGGCTCCTTTCATCGGGCTCCAGATCTGCTAATGGAAAGGCAGGCGGAGGGGCAGAAGGGATAGGGAAGTGAGCCCCCGCAGCCTGGAGGTGGGGGCTGGGAGGGGAGGTTTGGGGGGATGAGGAGCTTGCCGAAGCATACCAAAGCCTGTGTGAGTAGGGATGTGCCCAGCCTGGGACAGAGGAGGAGGCAGAAACCCAACTCAGGGAGGGAGAATCTCCCCTAAGCAGGGGGAAGGCTCTCGTTGTGTCAATCCGATGGTGCATCTCCCTGGCACGTTGACTCAGTTTCCCCAATTCAAATTCACTTTGTTCTTCTACTTCTTGCCAGGAAGCACCCTGAACTCATTCTTAGAAGTGAAAATAAACAATGACACTGGGGGGGGAAATAACAAAACAGTTTCTCCACTCACAAACCCCCCAATGGCTGAAAGAAAAGGGGATAAAGAGGGCGGAGGGGTAGACTTCACCCATGAACTGATCTGACCTGGCAGGCAGTACCGGCTGATCCCTGCAGGATGGGTGGTGCTACTTCCATTCTGCAGATGGTAAGAGGGTGGATAGGTAACTTACAGCTGGTACCCGGCAGACAGACTTCTGACTCCCAGGAATGGTGGTTTCCACTGCACTTGGACTGGGAGGAAACGCTCAGTGAATATTTGTAGTAACAGCACAGACTTAGAAGCCACATGGACTGACCTCCAGTAGGTGCCATGATCGTGCTTTTATAGACAGGGAAACTGAGGCACAGAAAGGTCAAGCAGCTTCCTAAAGCCATAGAGATAAAAGGCAGCTGACCAGTCCACTGGCTCCTGAGCCTGTACTACAGCTGCTCCACCAGGCCTCTGATTTCTTCTTTGCCTTGGACTCCTTTTACCAGCTTCCCCCAGCCCTCACCCATCTCTCTGTCTCCTGTTAAATGGATCACTTAGGGTCTTCTGCCAGAAACTCACCATGTGATGCTGGGGCCTCGGAGCCCTAACCCAGGACTCCGGCTTTAAAATGTGCAAGGATAGCTCTTTCAATAAATACAAAAATAAATACAATAAATGCGCACAGGTGACATTTGAAAAGATGAATGGATGAGCAGACCACCTCCTAGCCTCCGAATGAACAGAATCAAACAAGTTCTCGCCCACGTCCGGCCCACACTGGGGATTCAGGGAGGGCAGCTCTGGAGAAACATCACGATTCCTCTGGAAGCACCCAACTCTACCACATCAGGGTAGAGGACAGGAAGAGGACAGAGAATCACATTAGCGGGCACCCCATGTATGCCACAGCCATTTCTCCTCAGCCTTAAGAGGCTAGGAATCCCACCTTGCCTCAGTGTCACTACTTTCTCTCTCTCTCTCTCTTTTTTTTTGTTTGAGATGGAGTTTCACTCTTGTTGCCCAAGCTGGAGTGCAATGGCACCATTTCAGCTCACCACAACGTCTGCCGCCTGGGTTCAAGCGATTCTCCAGCCTCAGCCTCCCGAGTAGCTGGGATTACAGGCGTGCACCACCACACCCGGCTAATTTTGTATTTTTAGTAGAGACCGGGTTTCATCATGTTGGTCAGGCTGGTCTCGAACTTCCAACCTCAGGTAATCTGCCCATCTCAGCCTCCCAAAGTGCTGGGATTACAGGCATGAACCACTGTGCCCCGTTAGTGTTACCACTTTCTAGATGGGGCACCCACCAGTTACAGCAGAGTGGCCTAGATGCCAGGCCTCTGGAGTCCCTTGCCCAGGGCCCAGGAGGTCACTCCACTGCTGCTCTAACCTTTAGGGCACTTAGTGTCTGAACCACCAATTGCCCTTCTGATCTCCTACTGCACACCCTGGGAGCATTCTCTAGAACACAGTGACCCTCCCTCTAAGAGGAAGGGGGCAGGTGACTTCAGGAGAAGGCTGGAGAAGTCTTACCATGCTGCCCTGCCTCAGATCCTTAGAAGCCCCCATCGCCAAAAAGAAGAGGAACCAGAGTATGGCCCACATCCCAAATCACCCAAGGAACTAAGGAGAAGCTTTGGGGGATATTTCCTTGTTGCTTGAAATGTGTTTGGCCATCACACACTGGACAGGCTGCGCAGGCCTCTTAAAGAGAAAAAACGACCCTAAACGGGGACAGCCAGAAATCATTCATCTGTCATCAAAGAGAATCGAAGTCTGCAAAGGAGGCAGCCGGGAGTGCCAGGGCAGGGTCAGCGGGAAGGGAGAGATTAAATACACTAGCCAGCGCGGCTCAGCACAGCCAGGAGAGGGCAGAGGCCGGCAGGAGAGGGAGAGCCAGATGGGGACGCTGACAGGGAGAGGAGAGGGGGAGCTGAGGGGATGGTGGCTGGGCGGCGAAAGCACAGCTAGAGTTTGGACCCAAGGACCCTTTGGTGAAAGCAAGTTCGGCGCTGCTGTCACGTATGAAGCGTTTTGCTTGGGTGGCAGCAAGAGCCTCGTTATGGGTGGAACTGAGTCCCACCAGAAGATACAGGGAGGCCCTCAGCCCTGGGGCCTGTGAATGTGACCTTCCTTGAAAACAGAGTCTTTGCAGAGGTAACCAAGTTAAGACGAGGTCACGAAGGTGGCCCCTAATACAATTTAACTGGTATCCTGAGAAGAAGAGAGAATGTGGGCAGAGACACATGGGGAGGTAGGGGAATGCTGCGTGATGACAGAGGCGGAGAAGGGGTAATGAGGCTGGGGGAGGGGCAAGATGGGCAGCCCCCACCAGAAGCTGGAAGAGGCAGGGAAGGACTCTACTCAGAGCCTCCGAGGGAGCGGGGTCCGGCCGACACCTGAGGTCACACGTCCAGCCCTCAGCATGGCGATAGAATCTGTTTCAGTTGTTCTAAGCCACTCAGCCTGCGACTTTGTTACTGCACATCCCAGGAGTGAATTCCACCCCTGACTTCATTCTCCAATAACCCAGGAACTTTATACACACAGCCCCCAATATACTAAACGTATTTCTTTGTGTCTAATGTCAATGCTTCCCGCTGTGGCAATGAGATTCCTGCAGCTCCAGCAGGGCCACTCATCGGTCCTGTGATTCTCCTAACAGAACATGGTACTGGGTATGATACCCACAATATAATATAAAGAATATACCCATTTTATAAATGAGGATAATAATGCTTATTTATTGCTCCCACTTCAGCAAAACACTTCGTGCGTGACTCTATGTCACCTGCTTTCACCAAAGGGTCCCTGGGCCTCTCCCCATGTGACAAATGGGGAAACTGAGGCTAGGTAGGAGGGGAAAGTGGGAGGACAACCGTCCACTGGTAGGAGAGTCTCACACTTGGGCGCTCATGCCATGACCTGTCCTCTGCCTCTCCCCCCGTGGGCTGTGGTTTTTCTACCCCTCAGTCAGGCCCTACCTGGGAGGCAGGTGAGAGCTTGACAGGAGATAAGAGGGTGGTCCAGAGTCTTTCCTGGGGCAGGAACTGGGGCCAAGCCTGCAGAGCCTCCGCCCCAGCCAGAGATAGAGGTGCTGAGCTGTGGCTACACCGTGCACCCCAGCCTCCCCTACAGCACTCACCCGGAAAACGTGGTCTCGGCCATCAAGCTGCCGATGGGCAGCTGCCAGGTCCCCTGAAAGTGGACGCCTGCCAGTGTCTGCCCAGCCCCCAACATGGGGCACTTCCTCGCACCACTCCTGGCCAAAGTGGTATGAGCACCCTTAGAGCAGCTGTGAGGACAGCTCTGGCTGGGGAGAGGCAGCTGGGCCCCAGCGAAGGGAAGTGCCCTGGGGTCTGCAGCGGATGGGCTGCAGTGTGTGGAGACAGCTGCCTGCCAGGAGCTCTCCACCCTTCTCAAAGGTGGACCAGGGCCAGAGCCAGGCATTCCCTGCTGGTGGAGTGGATGTGGGGCATGGTTAATCCCCAAGCGGCAGATGACATCAGAAGGACCAAGGCCAGCTCGGGCAGCACACTCAGCCCCTGGGTGCCTCGCTGGGCGCTCTATCCCATCCCATCTCGGCATCCTCATGGCTATCTTAGCAGGGCAATACTGCACCACCCCCATTTCACAGACAAGGACCCTGAGATGTGTAGAGAGGCGAGTGCCCATGGTCCACTTCATGGCAACCTTGAGGCTGGAGCTGGCCCATCCTCCGTCTCTCCCTGCCGGCTCTCCATTTCTCTCAGCACGTTTACCCTCCCGATTTCACCTGCTTTTGTTTGGTTTGATATGAAAATGAGTTTGCCCAGAATGCACAGCAGCAGAAGGAAGGAGGCGTGGGGCGGAGTAGCACTGAGTGACAGGGATGTGCAGACACTGAATTAAAAGCAGCTTGGCACAAACAGAATCCAGCAACGGAAAACTGGAAATGTATTTAGATGCCAGTGGAAGATCCTAGTCAATGGGGCTCGTGGTTTGGCGGACGCCACCTAGGCTGGGAGGCGAGTCCAAGCCTGTCCTTGCCCATCTGCCCGAGGGCAGCCCCAAACCTCTCTGAGCCTCAGCTTCTTCTGCCGATAAACAGTGACGCTGGCATCTCTTTTACAGGAGTGTCGTGACAAGGATTAAATAAAGCAGCATCTGCGAAGCGTGTGTTTGCCAACTGCCAAGTGTCATACAATGGTGAGGTTGCATTTTTGGATTCTTTGCTTCCAGGGACGGCTAAAGTACCCGGGACCGGCCCATCCCATTACAGCGCAGGAAGGGCGCTGCCCCCAAGTCCCTCTATGGGGGCTGTGCCTCTCTGTCTGGTCCTACACGCTTCCCATCCCTGGTGCCTCTGATGGGGGTTCCCAGGGACCAGGCATGGCCAGGAGAACAAGGCTGAGGTTATCACCTGCCTGACAGCAGCAGGGGCAGCTCCTGGCTGCTCTTGTGATGGAGGGGGTGCTATAAGCGAAGCCTGGGGTCCTCCCATCTGTACGTGCCTGGAGCAGCCCTGGCTTGGCCTCCTGGGCACCTGGCTTGGTGGAGGGGGCTGGTGAAACAGCTCAGCAGGAATGAGGGAAACCTGCAGCCAGCGAACTCCAACCGGGCCCAGTGGGCAGCGTGGGACCCTCAGTGAGCAGCACCCTGCCAGACAGGCTGGGCCTCTGTCCCCTCCATGAGGAAGGGTAGGGGCAGGGCAGGATTATGAGGCATCCAGGGGAGAGCGAGCCCCCTGGGGAAAGGTCAGCCATGGAGAGGCAGCAGTGGAGGGGTCTTGGGATTCAGGACCTCTGGCAGGGCCTGGCTGGGGCATGAGGACACTTGGTCTCCTTCCCTGGGCCTGCAACAGGCCTGAAACTCATGCAATTTGGTGGCCCTCTTTAAGAACACAAAATATCAAATATCAAATTAGGTGCAAAATTCCAGAAAAAGCTGGAGATGGTTAGAAATGACTGCAGTCCCACAGCACTCAGAAGTTAGGAAATTCACAAAACACCCTCCCTCCAGGCCCTGGAGTGCATGACTCAATCCCAGTGAGATTGGCGAGAGCCCTGGGATGGGGGCCAGTCACAAGTTCTAGGCCATGCCCCCTCTGCAGCACAAGCAGGTCCCCTCCAGGGCTCAGCTTCCTCATCTGCAAATGAGGGGATGGGAGAGGGGAGTCCGAAGGTCTTTTCCAGCTGTCATTTGTTCATTGCTTCTGTGATTTTATGACTAGGGATGAGTGACCAGCAGCCTTCCGTTTACTGGGGACACTCAGCTCCCTGCCCTCTCATCTAGGATATGGGGACTCCAGAAGGGCTGGGGAGGGGAGGAGGAGGAGAGGCTGGAGTGGGATGGCCTGCCTTCCCTGGGGTTGAGGCAGCGATGGTGCCTGCACCCTAGGAGGTGTGGTGTGTGTGGGGCTGTCTTTCCAATGTCCTCAAAGAAGGAACACCAGGGCAGGTGCCCTGTCACTCACACCCCCTGGGAAAGGATTCCCCACTCTGAGGACAGGTTTGCAGCACAGCCCATCCCTATTTCTTCACATGCAGAAGCAGAGTCTCTGTAAGTGACAGCTCGATGATCGCTCCCTCCTCCCACCAGACAGAGAACCACTCTTCAGAGAAAAATAGCACATTCCGCAGACTCTTCTGGCAGTCGACGCTGGAGTTATTAATACAAGGGATGTGGGCTGGGCAAGTGTACCTTGATGGGGGTGTGGCCACCAGTCTGAGCCCAAGAAGAGCCACTGGCTCAGGTTGGCGCATGGGCACTGCCCTCTGAGGACAGGGGCAGGCCAGCCTCCCACCCTCTTCCAGAGTCCAGCCTGAGCAGCTTCCAACTTGGAGAGGCACAAGGGCCAGGCCTATCCTTCAGGAACCCCAAGGTGCAGGGGGAGAGGCAGTTCCATCCCTGGGTGATGCTGCTCTGCAAGTGTGAACTGAGAACCTCCTGGGTGAGGCCACCCCTGGGTCCCAGACACTCGTCATGGGGAGAAAGCAGACATTCAGAGAGAGATACAAGTGCTTTGAAACTGCAGGCAGAGGGACATCTAGGGGACGCCAGGAGAGCACCATGGAGGAAGTCATGCTTCAGCATGGTCTTGAGGATGAGTGGAAAGGAGGTAAAGTGAGTACAGCATCCTTGGGGCACAGGAGACAGTTTCATATGACCACAGGTCAGGGCACTTGGAGGCAAGGAGATGCTAAAGGTTTATCCCATAATCATGGTCCCCTGTCATTCCACATCCTTTGTCTTTGATGGACTCATTTAAATTCTCACCACAAACTGTGAAGCCTGCCTGGCCCCATCATCCTTCAGGCCACTTCAGTGACTTCCTACAGGAAGCCTTCCTGGACTCCCCGGTGGATGGGCTGGGGTCTGTCATGCTGTTCTCATAGTTCCTCCTCTTCAGAGCCTCATTACTGCCCTCCCCTTGTCTGTCTCCCCACCAGCTCTGAGCTCCATGAGGACATGGACTTGCCTGGCTCATTGATCACTGTGTCACTGTCAAAGTCTGCGGTGGGATCTGGCACACAGAAGGTACTTCACTTATTGGATAGATTAGTGGATAGATGGATGGAAAGGAGGAGACATGATGGATGAACAGATGGATAAACGGATGGTTGGATGAATATGCGTATGTACGAATGTGTGTATGGATGGACAGAATGGACAGATGGATGATGGATGGATGGATGGCTGTTGAGATAGCTAGCAGTGCCAGAATCAAGTCACATCATGCCAAGAATCATGCCAAGAATCACCTCAGAGAGCGTCTAACTTAACCTCTTCATTTCACAGGGAGGAAACAGGTCATGGAGGGGAAACGGCTTCCATGACACTCTTGAGAACAGGGGAGCAGCAGGAGTCGGAGCTCAGGTGTGTAGTACCCATGCCGGGGTCGGAGCTCAGGTGTGCAGCACCCATGCCAGGGTCTGCTGTTTAGCCAGGCTGCTAGGGCAGCTGGTCCTTCACTGGCGGGAGTGAATTACAGATCCCAGATCGCCGGGACCTCACCCATTCCCTGGACTGGTCTTCTGCAGACAGGCCTCCCAAGCGCACATCTCCTTGTCAAGCCTTCTTCTTCCTTGGGCCTCCTTCCTTGGGTCTCCTCCTGTTGCATTTTAAAGCATTTTCACAGTATGTGGTTTTGTCTAATAAAGCAATCTCATAGCTTGTACACACACACACACACACACACACACACACACACACACAGAGTGGAGGCCCAGGGACGAAGGCCACGTTGGTGCCTGTGGCCTCTGTATCTTGTTGAGGTTCTCCTCCTCTGGAAATCCCTTCCTCTAGGGAATGAACTGCAGGGACCTCATCCCTGCTGGACTCAACTCAACCCTGCCCTGCTTCTTCCCTGGCTGCCCAGCCTGCTGCCCTTCCCTGACCACCCATATTGTATGTGGGTCGGGTCCCACAGCAGGAGGGGGACCCTGTGGAGAGTGATTGTGTCACCACCTCAGGTAGACTTTCTTCCTAAAATTAACAAATGCGCGCACATGCCAGCTACTTGTGAGACACCGGTGGAAAGGGTTAGAGATGGGGGGCTGAGGGAAAGGTGCAAGACAAGGGCCAGGGAAGGGAGAGAGGGGTGCATCTGAGCTACACACGCCCTGCCGCAAGCAGGCAAAGGGACTGGAAACAGAGGAGTCCCCACCCCCACCCACCGCTGCCTAGGGCCCCAGAAGGCAGATCACAAATGTCACACTGGGAGGTTAGGGGACAGCACTGCCATTTCCAGCTGCTCCCCCAACCAGATTAAGGCCAATTAATGGAAGACCCCACTGGGCTGGATGATGCAACCACCAGCTGCTCTCAGGAGGGTATCCCCGCGCTGCAAGCCTGCCTTGGGATGCTCAGCCTGTCTGTCTAGGACTGGCTCTGGTCTCATTCTTCCACCAGCCTCACAGTATGCCTGGGGGTAGGACTTTTCCTCCTCTGGGTGGGGGGCCCCTCGTGAGCCTGTGCTGCGCCCTGCAACTCCTAGACTAGGCTGCTCCATCCTTCCGACAGAGCTGGGGATTTCTTCAAAGCACTGGCTGGAGAAGGGCTGCCCGCCTGGTGAGCAGGAAGGGGCCAAGGGAACAGCCTTGGGGCCAGGAGAGGGTCTCTCGGGTGGCTGGGGTCGATTCCTCCTCTGCCTCTTAGGACTGGGTTGGGTCAGACAAGTTGGAAGGCACCCAGGAACAGGTAGGCTGCAGAGCAAGGAGGCTTGTGCCGCCTGGACTCAGATGAGGTCAATCTCCACATAGACTCAGACCTCAGGGCCTCAAAAGATGGGGACTGGGGAGGGGCTGGGGAAAAGACCTCGGAAGGGCTTTTCAGGGAAGTGTTGGGGGAAGGAGTGTCATGCGGTGGGGGGGTGGAGAGAGATGGGAAGCCTGGACCTGCCCCAGCTGCCCTCTCCACTTTTCTCCCCTCCCCAGAAGGTGCCAGTGCAGGCGGAGGCAGAGTTCAGAACTACCCTCTCTCCTGTGCAGGCAGGGGAGGAAAGAATCAATTAATTCATTTGCTGACATGTCCGTGAACATGGCTCCTGGGACTTGACAGGCCTGGTGGCCAGTGGTGGTTTAATGGGCACTTATGCTCTGAAATGACACCTGGGCCAGCTGCTTCTGCTGCAGCATGGGGCTCCCTTAAAAAGGAGGGAGCCTCAGGTGGGGCAGAGAAAGCAGGAGAATGTGGAACAGCCTTGGCCAGAGAAGGGAACCCCCTTCCCAGTCACCAGGCAGGCCACACTGCCTCTTGGTCACCATACAGGCCACATTGTCTCCTCTCTGGCTGACCAGAGAGAGCAAGGTGTCCAGGCAATTTCTTTCTCAGGCCTGCCTGGAGCCATGGCCTGGCCTGCGTGGCAGGTGTGGCCGAGAGAGCCCTGGCATGGTGGTGGGGAGACCTCACTTCCTGTCTCTGGGTCTTGGGGCCCTTGTGGGTCTGTGGAGTGACCTGGCCAGGTGACCCGTAAGGCCCTTTCAGTTCTGACATGGCAGGATCTATGAGCTGGTGGGGAAGGTACATTTCCCAATAAGTGGACTGTTTTTCAAATGCCCAACCACTCCAGTTATCAGGGTCTTGAGAACAGAACAGCTCAGAGAGGTGCAGGGATGGTGCAGACAGGTGCAGAGCTGGATGCGAACTCAGAACCCCTGGGTCTCCCAGTCTGCACTCTTTGCCACTTCCCCGAGCTGCACTGGTCCAGGTGCCTCCCTCCCTCTCCTGCCTGCATACCCCTGAGTGAGGCTGGTCGGTCCTAGTCTGCCCTGCCTAGGGCATCTGGCCTGGCTTTAGCCAAGTTTTCTCTTTTGGACACAGCTGCAAGTGATATAGTCACTGTCTCACAGAGTCCACTCCCTCCAGGCCTAGGCAGATTGCAAGGTTCTAAAGCCACACCCCCTCTACAGGGAAGGCAGGTCTCCACTAAGATGGGAGAGGGCAGCCTGAAGGTCCTTCCATGCTGTTATCCATTCATTGCTTCTGTGATTTTATGAATAGGGATGAGTAACCTGCAGCCTTTGATTTATTGAGGGCATGGAGGCTTTGGTCTTGGATTGGGTAAAAGGCTCTGAAGCTTTTCATGGTGCCCAGGGACAGGATGAACCTCTCTGTGCTGCATGTATGATGCCAGCTCCAACAGGGCAGGTCTGCAGCAAGGGAACCACCCAAGGGTGCAGACGTGGTGATGGGGACAGTGGAGCCTCAGCAAGTCCTGTGTCCCATTCCCCACCTCCCAACAGGGCCTGTCTGTACCACCCAGACAGGGTAGAGACCCAGAAGGTCCTCAATGGACTGCTTCACGCTCTTGGTCAGAAGGGAGGGAGGGCAAAGGAACAAGTGTGTTTTGAGCAGTCCAGGGGTTCAGGGGCTGGTGCTGGATGGTTTTTAGATTTTTGATTGCATTTGATTAGATCAGCTGAAGTGTTCTTAACGGCTGTGTTAATCCATTCTCACAATGCTATAAAGAACTACCTGAGACTGAGCAATTTACAAAGAAAAGAGGTTGATTCACAGTTCTGCAGGCTTACTAGGAAGCATGGCTGGGAGGCCTCAGGAAACTTACAATCATGGCAGAAGGCCAAGGGGAAGAAGCACGCATGTCTCACCATGGCTGAGCAGGAGAGAGAGAGAGAGAGAGATGGGGAAGTGCCACACACTCTTAAACCTTCAGATCTCGTGAGAACTCACTCACTAACATGAGAACAGCGTGATCCAATCACCTCCCCCAAGGCCCACCTTCAACACGTGGGGATTACAGTTCCACACGAGATTTGAGAGATGACACAGAGCCAGAGCCTATCAGTGGTCCGGCTTACCGGATGAGGGAACTGAGGTTGAGAGGTTAAGTCACATGCTAATGTCACGGGGCTAGGAAGTGGCAGTGGTGGCAATTCAATCTTGGGATGTGTGCCCTTTCTGCTGCCCTGCAGCTTGAAGAATTCTAGTGCTGCATCTGTTGGGAGAGAGAGGATTCTGCCACCCAGATGGTGGTGTGACCTGTGCGTCCGGATCCCCTCTTCCCTATCCTCCCTGCCCCCGAGTGGGTCATCTTGCTCACACAGCATCAAACCCTGCTTCCCTGCTGCTCTCTAAGCTCCTCCTGCAGCTCTTGATCCCATTTGTGGGACACGGAAACTGATGCCAAGGTCCAACTGGTACAGAAACTAGGGGCGCTGGGCTCCCTCTGCAGACCAAGCTTGCTGGGGTTCCCAGTGGCCTAGCTCCTGATGCCCAGAGGGCAGTGTGCCCTGCTCCCAGGAGGCCCTGGATAGCCTGTCTCCTCCCTGAGGAGGACATGACCTTGGATGCTGCCCAGTCCTTGCACACCGTCTGGGGGAAGTGGAGAGGGAGGAAATCAGGCTTCTCTCTCACCAACCAGGCTCTATATGGTGGGAGCCTAGGGGCCTGTAGACTTAAGCCTGCTGCTGTCCCAAGGAGGGCAGCTGCAAAGTGGCTTCCCTGGAGCCCAGCCCAGCCTCCTCCTGGCCCCAGTCACTCTCTCAGACACCCCAAGAGGCGTCATCCACGCCAGCCGTTGAAGCTGTCAGCTCTCTCCTTCTCAGCACCACTCAGAGTCTCAATGACGATCCGGCTGCCTCCTGAAGAGACATGTCAAGGACTCCTGTCCAAATGATGCCATCAGCCTTCCCGTTGTTGGCCAAGGCGCTGGGCACCAGCAGCCCCCATCCTGGCCCTGTTGCTGGCTGATAAAGGAAGAATTTCCCTGCGGAAGGAAAAACCCAGCAAGCAGCAATTTTCATTCATGAGAAAGCTCTTAGGGCAGACAGAAGCCGGAGTGAGGAGCAGGGAGGGGTAGAAGGAGAGAGGAGTGGGAAGAGAGGAGGCAACTGCCTCCTCCTGGAAGCCCTCCTTGATTGTGGAGCAGCTGGCCAGCCACCTGGGCTGCTCACTGTTGAAGAAAGCTTCCCACCACTTCCTCATACTCAAAGCTCTGCGGGTACTCTTTGCCCTTTAGCTTGTACTTGATTAATTTTCAGTTAAGTGATTTGATCCCTCATCCATTTACCCAAAAACCATCCCTGGAGTGCCTGGCATGTGCTGGGCATTGCAAACAAGGATTCAGTCTTGCCCTCAAGTTGCTCATAGACCAAGGGAAGAGGAAGGCTTGGTAAGGTGTCATGCTATGGGGGAAGGAGGTGGGGCTGGATGGGTCAGGGAAGGCTTCCTGGAAGAGGGAGTGTCTAAGTCAAGCCCTGATGGAGGGATGGGAGTCAGTCAAGGAGGGATGGGGGTGAGTTCTAGAGGGAGTGAACACACAAGCAGCAACCCGGTCAGAGAGAAAGTGGCAGGTCTCGTGAGCCAGAGTGTGGGAGAAGGGACTGTGGGCAGAGACAAGGAGAGAGGGGAGGGGGAACCCAAAAGGTGAGCGAGGTGACATGACAAGAAGCACTGAAGGGTTTCAGCAGCCACAGATCAGATTTCCAAATCAGAACGATCATTCTGGCTGCATTGTAGTGGGGAAGGCCAAGTAGGACCTGGTCATAACCAGGTGGAGGGGTGGTGGTGACCAGAATCTGGAATGAGACCATGGGTGAGGGCCGTTGGGGGTGCAGAGAGGCAATTGCATGCAAGACACTAATGCACCCTTCCCTCTACTCTGCACCCTGTCCTGGGGGTACTGAGCCCTGGGTTTCTCCCTCCGGCTGCACCAGCCAGGCCTGCTCCCTACCTGCCCCTTTCCTGCGTGGCTTGCCCTGCGCTCTTTCCTGGTCTAGTGCTCCTGTTTCTGGATTAGGGTGAGCTGGCCTGGCTTGGAAATGTGCTTGATGGAGTTCTGAGCCTGCTGCAGCAGGAGGCCGGGGTCAGGGAGGTGGCAGACTGCAGGGGTAGGAGCCGCCGGTTCTCCCTGGCCTCCCAGCCACTCTACTCCAGGGTGAATAGCTCTGAAATATATGCTGCTTGATGCTACATCCCTGGGAAGGAACCCCTAACCTGTTAGCCCTCTGCCCCGCTGGGAAAATAGCTCAATTCCTGCCAAATGAGAAGCTGTCCTGGCGTGGATGAATTAGCACCAAAGGATAATTAGAATGGGCTGGACATGAGCAGCCACTTGTTTGGAAAGGTGGAGGGCCACAGAGCAGAGACTCTGGGTGGCAGGGGAGTCAGGGTGGCGGTGGAAGGGCAGGAGGAACCCAAGGAAGCCACAGAGCTTACGACCCTCTCCCATTCCTCCACCTCTCCCCGGCAGATTCCTGCCACACGTCTCTTCCTGGGATGTTAAGCAGGTTGGTGCAGAGTCAGAGTCCAACCGAGAGAGCAGAAACTCCTTGCTATACTCGCACAGAAGGAATTTGCTACAGGGAACTGGCTGCAGGTGACAGACAGCTGAGAAGCCCAGCAGGGGGCAGGGAGGTAACCCTGAGATCAGTGACACAAGTGGCCTCTACCATCCCTGGGCTGGAAGGGTCCAGGGAGGAAGGGAGGTTGCTGGAGCCGAGGGCGAGTCATCCGGCCACAGGGAGCTGCTTCAGGGAAGTCAGTGGAGGCAGGAAGGGAAGGGGAGAGGCCTTAGCTTCTCCTTTCCTCCTACCTCCTGTCTCCTGCCAATGCCTCCCACTGGTCAAACCTAACCTGAAGCCAGCTGACCCGGGAGCCTGGGAAGCCTGGAACCCAGCCACCTGCGGTACAGGACAGAGCAGGGGCAGGGCAAGGAAAGGACCTGAGAGGTCACAGCCCAGGAAGGACACAGTGCAGGGAGGTGGCAGCCTGAAGCCACAAAGCATGCAAGCCGAGGACTCGATGTGCACCCTGCCTCCCCTCCCACACTGCTAGGCGATGGTGGCGGCTCACCATCAGCTCTTGGTGCCTTGGTGACAGACGCCCGCACGCTCCCACCCCAGCCCGATTCAAGCTCCCCATGGCAGGTTGCATGGCCAGAGACCTTGCCCACCGGAAGCTCAATCTCCCAGACAAAGAACAGAAACACAGCCTGGGCCAGAGACATATAACACATCGTGGGGAGTCACGGATGCTCTAAGTCAGCCCACGAGCCTCACAGCTCCTGCCAGGAATGGGGAGGGAACGGGGCGGCCGAGGCCTTTGGTTCCTCCTCCATCTCTGGTGTCGGGGGTGACTTGGAAAGGAAACCCCAAGTTTCTGTAGGCCATTCTCTCACCTTGTCTCTACCTAACCCCCCCTGGACCAAGTAGGCTCTAACACAGCCGTTTCTCTCTCCTTCCTCCCTTCCTTCCTTGACATGAATTAAAAGCTTCCAACACACTGTTTGCTATGGAAGCTGCGGATGCCATTGTGGGCAACACAGGCGTGGTCCCTGCCCTCAGGGGGCTTACACACTCAGAGCTTCTGCAATCTTCCTTAGTTGCCCCCTAAGGGCAAGGGGACTTTCAGACCACTCCACCCTGCTGCTTTCCAAACTCTGCTTCCAAGAGGAAGCTGAGACCTGGGCCCCCTGGAGACAAAACTCCAGGCTTCCCTTCCTCTCCAACCTCTTTTGAGTAAAGCGGTTGTCAGAGAGGGGAGGGCACTAGATTCAGAGGGCTGTGATTGGCTACCACCAGACTGATAGATGGGTGAAGAGACCAACCAAGGCTGTTGGAGAGCCAGGGCAGCAAGGCAACCCAGAGTCAGGCAGATGCTGCTGCAGTCCGCACTGCCTGCCCCCCACCCCTGGGCCAGCCTGTCCTCACTGTCTGGGGCCCAGCTCTAAATCTCTTTGACATAAAATATTGTCGGAGAGCTGCAGCACAGAGAGATTAAAAAACAATAAAGAGAAAGCGAAACTCTCGTCTATAATTACCAGCCTCTAGCCGGCAGCAGCAGAAACGCACTAAAATTTTAATAGGAACCACTGCATTTAATTTAACGACACATTTTTTCAATTACCAGAATAATTGTTTTATTCATAAAATGAGTTTCAATAAAGAGGGTAATTTTCCTTTGTTTTTATTATTCATTTGTGCAACATCTTTGAGATAGAACTCCCTCATGTCAAGGCAGCTTGGCGAGGACTCATGACATCTGTGTCATGTGTTGAATTTGGATCCTCCCGAGAAGGGGGTGGGCGTCCACATCGCTGGCTGATGGCCGAGTGCTCAATGGTCAAGGCGCAGGTCTGAGTGTACCCAGCCAGAGCCCGGAAGCTCCGCCCCCCAGGGAGACTCACCAAGTGCCCCACAGTTCACTTCCCAGGCTCATCTAAGCTCTCTCGAGTGCATCCTCCACTCACACTTGCTGAGCTCCCCATGTCACAGGGGATTAGATGTGCCTCCTCTCTGCACTGATGGAGGGAACTAGGAGCTCAGCGTTTCCAAAAAACAAGAATCCTGCTAAACTAAAACACGAAGCCCAGGACGGCTTGGAGGACTAAAGAAAAGCAGGCAGAGACAATATGCAAAGGAGACAGCCTGTTGATAGAGAACTGGAAGCAGACTGCCTTTAGGATGCGGGGCTTTTCTCTCTGCCTTCCCCACATCGAATGAGATCATTAGAGTACCAATGTGTATCAAATACCCATCATGTGCCACTCAGTTGAGCTTCTTGGCACTGGAGAAGTATGTGGTAGCACCACACCCACTTGCGATATGAGAAACTGAGACATAAACGGGTTAAGTAACTTGGCAGGACACGGGGGCACAGGATTTGAGCCCGGCCAGGCTGACTGCAGAGCCTGAGGACGGTGCTGCTACCCTGCCCATGGGCCCCGCTGTAGGCTGCTTCCCAGATGGAGCTCCCTTAGCGACTTCATCTTTAAACCAACTCATTTGCACTTCTTGCTCTGGCTTCGTTTACACTGCACTCTAAGCCCTCTCCTTGGCAAGCTCTCAGCTCGAGAGCCCTTGCCCTGAGCCTCTAGCCGGCACTCAGAGATAGACGGACTGTTTGCAGAGGAGCTGTAGAGAAGAGGCTCGGGCACGTTTGGGTTCTGGGTTCCTTGAGCATCCTAATCCCAACACTCTGGGATTGGCTACAGCTCCCAGGCAGGGCTGCAGCATCGTGCTGCCTCTCCAGATGGATGAGTGCAAAGGTAGAGGCTTATGTGTGGGCTGGGAGTGAAGGGCCAGAGGGAGCTCTTGGGTCCGCTCTGGGCAAGGAGGTGGCCTTGAGCGTGGAAACACTTTCTGATGTGTGTGTGTTTGTTCTGGACGCCATGAGAGCCAAGAGGCAGAGATGACGCAGGTCAGGTCACAGGGGCCAGTGGCGGGAGCCCGAGGCTGCCTCCTCCAGTAGGGAGATGGATAGTGACAGACCATTCTCACTGTCAGGGGCTTTATTCACGCATGTTGCCTATTGAATACCAGGGTCCCCATAGTGACCCTGGAAAGTGGATGTTATTATTCCCTTGGTAAAGATGAGGAAACTTGAGGCCTCAAGAGATCAAACAAGTCCTAGCCAAAGTCACTGAGCCAGTGAGCAGCCCAGTGGTGAGTCACCCCCAAGCCCTGCTGGCTGCACCTATCCCTATGATGGCATTTCGCGTTTCCTGCAGGGAGATGCCCTCTGAGAAGCCAGGATGGCACAAGGAAGGACAGGAGAAGACAGGGAGGTCTGAGGCCCCTGAGCTACTACCTGGTCACAGACCCCATCCCCCCTGCAACCTCCTTCCTCGGGGCGACCCCTCCTGCAGGTGAACTGCACCACCCCCAAGCCCCCACCCTTGTTTGTTACAGCACAGTCTTCACCCGGGGATGCCAGTCACCCCCTTCCTGAGGAGGTGCAGGCAGAGGGGGCATGGCCCGCTCCAGCCCGAGCCTCAGTTTTCTCTCAGCCTTTTCGGGTGTTGCCAATGCTGGGGGGATAAGATGGGATGCGGGAGTGGTGGTTTCCCTCCTCCCTCCCCAGGCATATATCTGGCTGGCAGACAACCTCCTCAAGGGGAGACATCTGGTGGCCCCAACGCATCCCCTAGAAGCTCTGGCTTCTTCCCACTGGGGAGACGGCAGGAGCACGGAGGGAAGGCTACTAGGGGAGCTAAGGCGCTGAGGCTCACAGGGGGAGGGGTTTTATGTCCTCCAGGTGGAGCTGGGACCACCTATTCCTAACCCTGGAGCAGACCCCTTGTCCTCATCAACCCATAGTCTCTGCCCCCTTTCAAGTCTTCCGCTTCTTCCAGGGGGCCCCTGATGAGGGCGGGGGAACGTCACCCTCCCCTTTGGAAGCCCAGTGCTTTGTACAATGCCAGGCACACAGGAGCAGCTCATCAGTCCTCTATGGAAAGGCACCCTGATGAAGCAGAACCATTTCCACACTGTTATGGGCCAAGCTGCATCCCCCCAAAATTCATCTGTGGAAGTCCTAAGCCATGGGGCCTCAGAACGCAACTGAATTTGGAGACAGGACCTTGACAGAGGTAACTAAGGTTAAATGCATCATTGGGGTGGGCTCTAACCCAATGTGGCTGATGTTCTTGTAAGCAGAGGATGGAAGGGCACGGCTCATATGGAGGAAGACACAGTGGGGAGATGGCCATCTACATGCCAAGGTCAGAGCCTTCCCTCATCCCCTCAGAAGAAAACAACCCCAATGACACCTTGATCTTAGACTTTCGGTCTCCAGAATTGTGAGGAAATGAATTTCTGTCCTTTCAGCCAGCCAGTCTGGTATTTGTTACAGCAACTATAGGACACTAACACATACTTCTGTGCAAATCTCTTTCCTTCCTTGGAATGAATCCTCCTCCCTGTCTGCAAGTGTGAGCTCTGTACATCAAGTCCTGGCTCAAAGTCCACCTTCTCCAGGAAGCTGGCTGTGATTAAACAGACCCTTTCCCCTTTAACTCTGAGGAGCTCTTGGGCATCCTGTTTGTAGTATTGATTTACACTTATTCGTGGGTTGTTCTGTACATGCTACAAAGTCAGTTCAGTATGGGTTTTATTACAGGATCAAAACTGAGTTTCCTCCTGCCAAGACCTGAGCCTGTTTCATCTTCAGGAGCCCTCGAGGTGCTGTGAGCTCAGGCAAGGCCTTGGTGTGCAGACTGGCTGGGGACCAGGCTGGAAGGAAGGAGGACTGGGGAGCTTTGCTCCGGGTTGCCCCTCTGACAGCGCCAAGCCTCATCTCCAGCCTTAGTGAATTCAAGAGCTTGCACCGTCTAGCTGCACAGGCAGCCCTGAGCTGGGCTCCAGGCACTCGGTCTTGCCCTGGGAGGCTATGAATTGAGCAGAGGAGATGGTGGTGACCAGAGAAAGCAGGAGTAACAGGAGCGCTGTCTATACAGATGAGCTAGTGAGGGCCTCATGGAGGGTTTGAGTCTGGAACTGGCCTTGAAGGCTGGCAGGACTTGGACTGGTTGAGGGGATGGGGAGCTCATCCTGAGTGGGGAGAACAGCTTATGCAAAGGTGTGGCGTGTGAACCAGAGTCTGCCTGGCCCGGGCGGGGGTGCCATTTGGAGCGCTGCACTGGACCTTGGGCTCTATGCGGCTTATCCTCTTCTCTGTGTACCGAGGATGCTGAGGCCCAGGAGAGCAAGGGGCTGGCCCAAGGCTGCTCACTGTGGTCAGGCCTCTCTGCCCCTGGGCCCCAGAGGGGACTTGGAGGTTACTATTCCAGTCCTTGACATCAGGCAAGAATGGTGGATTAGCCAGAATCCCCCCTCATCTCCCTCTCTGCCTCAATGTCCCGGAGCTCAACTGGGAGGATGAGGAAGGGCCCAGGTGGGGGCAGAGGAGGTGCGGGGCTGCCAGGCACCAAGATAACATAAGCAGCAGATGTCGGCGGATTAGCAGCTCTGCGTCCTGTAGCTGCCAGAGCCACTAAATATTCTGCAGACGGGATCACTTCTCTTTCATAAAAAGCAAACATGGGATTGAAATGCTGCAGAGTCCAAACACCTGGGGAGGTTTGGAGGCTTGAAGCCTGGCACCTTGGAAAAGCGGTCTTGGGAAAGACACAAAGGGTCAGGAGGGACCGGGAGTCAGCACTCCTTGCTGGCCAGAGGCAGTGGATGGTCCCTGCAGGGAGAGAGGTGGTGGAAGTACAGAGGGGCCTGAGCTTCTGGGGTTTCTGGGGAAAGGCAGGGGCTTTGGGAGACACAGGGGCACTGTCCATGGGGCTGGGGCTTGGGGTGGACAGTTGGCAAAGTGATGACACTCAGTGGAAGTCACTGCCAGGAAATGACCCTTGCAGGGACCATTTGTCTCCCTCCTAATGACCCCAGACATCGGGGACAGAGGCGCAGCCACTGAGGCGGATCACCAAGATGGGAAGCGGCAGGTTCTTTCCAAACAAACAGATCAACAGAGCAAAACGGCAAACAGCTTTAGTTAAACACAGATAATTCCAAAGAAGCCAGCGGCAAGCTTTTACCTTAGGAGTTTGGTAATTTTTTTTTTTTTTTTTTTAAATGAAGGAAGACGACTTTCTTTGATTAGAGCTCACGTTATCCAGACGGGAAAGAAATACAATGGCTCTCTCTTGGCCTCCTCTGAAAAGCCAGGTGTGTCTGTGCAGCCCGTACGGGTGGTGCCCATTGGACAGGAGGCTGTGTATGGTCAGATGTTTATGCTCTGTGCGTCATTTTTGGTAGCGGCATTCACGTTTGACCTACACGTGATTATTCTTTGAAGCACACATTTTAGGAAGAACATTTGCTGAATTCTAATGTGGCTGTTGTTATTACTGTTATTGTATGGTGGTTTTTTCCCCTTTGGGAACCTGTCTGCAGTTTTGAAAGGACTTCAGTCGGGGTTAATAACTCAGCTTGCCTGGGTGGAAGTCTAGCCCGGCAGCCGTCAGCACCAATTCTGGAGCCAACCTGAGTTCACATCTGAGCTCTGCCCTCTGTTGCCTTTGAGGGGATTTTTCTAAGCCTCAGTTTTCTCATCTGTAAAACTGGGGTGATGACAATCACAGAAACTCTCATAGGGCCTTTGTGAGGATTGTATGAGTTAAAACACACAAGGAAATTAGCACCAGAGTGACAGTATGGGGCTACGGTTACTGAGACTGGAAATAAACCTCAGCACCTTTCATTCTTCTAAGCTAGGCAAAGGCCACACAGCAGCTAGAAAGTAGATGCTGGGGTTGGCCTGACATGGGGTTGAATTCTCCAGAATATTCTGGCTGCATGAAACCGAGCAAGTCATTGATTTCTCAGGGTGTTGGCCTCCTTATCTATACAACAGGAATAATGAGAACACATTCCTCATAAGAAGTTAGTTTGAACTGAAGCTCACGGAAGGACACAGTTCCTGGCGCACTCTCAACAAACAGGGGCTGGTCCCGGTGAACGAGCCTGACCTGGCCCAGGCTTAGCTCAAAGGCTTTACAGGAGCTGCTGCACCTTGAGGATATTTTTTTTTTGCTTTGTTTTGAGACAGGGTCTTACTCCGTTGCCCAGGCTGAAGTGCAGTGGCACCTCAGCTCAAGCTCTGCCTCCTGGGTTCAAGTAATTCTCCTGCCTCAGCCTCCCAAGTAGCTGGGATTACAGGCATGCACCACCACGCCCGGCTAATTTTTATATTTTTATTAGAGACAGAGTTTTACCATGGTCAGACTGGTCTTGAACGTCTGCCCTCAAGTGGTTCACCTACCTCAGCCTCCCAAAGTGCTGGGATTGCAGGCATGAGCCACTGAGCCCAACCAGATAAAATATTTCCTTCCTTCCTTCCTTCCTTCCTTCCTTCCTTACTTCCTTCCCTCCCTCCCTCCCTTCTTCCTTCCCTCCTTACTTCCTTCCCTCCCTCCTTCCCTTCTTCCTCCCTCCCTCCCTCCCTCCTTCTCCTCCTCCTCTGCCGCTGCCTCCTCCTCCTTTCTCTCTCTTTCTCTTTCTCTGCCTCCTCATATCCCTCCTTTCTTTCCTTCCTTGTTTTTGTGTTGGAGGTCCTCTTTCAACAGAGAGTAGAGAGAGCAGAGAGAGCCCAGAGTGTCAAGGCCATGCCATTCTCATTTCCTTTCCCATTCACGGGAGTTCCTTGAACCCTATGAGTACAAATTTCCTGCCCTCAGTAAGGTCTGTCTGCAGCCTCTACCAGGTAGTGATTTGATAGGTACCTCTGTTTTTTTTTTTTTAACGAAAAACCAGGGGGAAGTGCGAACGTAGTCCCCCACTACCACAAATTATGTAGTTGAGTTTCCCACATTTGGGGAAATCGCAGGGGTCAGCACATCCGTAGTGCAATGGATAAGCCTCGCCCTGGTAAAACCACCTTCGTGATCATGGTATCTCCCCTGCCAGGTAAGTATCGATAGGTACCTCTAGACTCAGCAGTAGAAATCGCGGCCAGTGGCATTGAGCTGGCTTCACTCATTCTCTCTCAGCGTCTCCCCAGGGATCCCTGGACAACCAAGCCCAGCTCCCTCATTCCAGGACCCTCCTCTCCCTGTTGCTGTATCTGCCTTTGCCCTGCCCATCCCCAACGCCAGGGGCTAGGAGCCTGGGGGGCACTTAGCAGCACGAGCTGCACGCCTGGGGTGAAGCACCTTCTGCGGAGGGACTGATAGGGAATAAAGACTCTGAGCCCACAGCTTCACTCAGCACATGTCAGAGGAGCTGGCCAATCTGAAAAGATGTGGCCGTGACTAGCCCTGCATAGGGTTCTGCCAGATGTCCTATGGAACCTTCCAGAATTCCTCCATTAATGACAACGACCCTGCCCAGGCAGAGATGGAAAGCGACTTGGATGCCTTATTCTGAAATTAATTTCAGTTAGGAAGGGAGGGAGGGAGGAAGAAAGGAAGAGAGGGAGGAAAAGAATAATGTTCAAGCACTTTTTCATGGCCCTTAAAATGTCCAAGCACTTTTGCATTGACTGTTTCTCCTTTTATCATCCAGCCTGTGAATTTCACAGCTCGGGAATTACCAGCCTATTAGACAGATGAAGAAACCAAGGCCCAGTGAGATGGAGCGCCTTTCTCACGTCTCACATCAAGTCAGTGGCCAGGTTAACAGGACTTTGGGGGCCCTGCACTGAGCCATGGGTCCCTCCTACAAGATCCCCGAGGATGGGCTCTCGACTGGGGTCTCAACACCCCGTACCCCAGATAGGAGCTCTTTGCCTGCCTTCCAGAATTGTGAGCCACCAGTCCTATAGAATGAGAGCTACTCATACGGCACTGCAGTGGCAGGCCTGGAGAGCAGATGCCTGCCTCCCTGGCTCTGTCTGAAGCCTGGCTTCCAGGATGCCGCCTCCTTTCAAAGACTAAAAAATTAGCTGCCAAACAAAGTGAGATGGGAGGATACCCATGGGAAGGAAAGAATGCACCTTCTCCTCCCCCTTTTTCCCTTCTCTGTGGGGAGAAAGAAAACCTTAAATGCTGCCTTCAAGTGGATTCTCCTGCCTGCACCAGCGCCCTGACAGCAACACCCAGACCCTGAGAGCATTTGTTCCAGCCAGTGGGGCAGAGTGACCCAAGGAGACACGCAGCCTGCCTGCCGAGTTCACACCCTTCCTGCCTGCCTCTGGGAAAACTAGCCTCTCTGAGCCTTGGGTTTCCTCGATGGTCATGTACAGATGATGGTGATACATGTGCCATGGAGTGGCAATGAGGATTAAATAGGATAATGTACGCAAGACAGTTGGCACGAAGCAAGGAGTTGATAAATGGAAGAGTTGATATAATAATTACATTGTAATGTGTATTATAATTCTTTTTGCGGGCTCTTGAGAATGAGGACTTTCTGCCAACGTGGAGAATGACGGGCAAATGAGAAGAACATCAAGATAACAGCAGTAAGCCTTGAGGAGGATGCTGTGGGGGCAGGCTCCGTCCATCTGACACTACCCCCTCTGCTCCCTGCCCCCCGCTGCCACCATACTGCACACGTCACCATACTATTATGGCTGTTCTCCAGCCTCCAAAGGGCCTCCCTATGGCCAGGTCTGCAGCCTGAACAGGATGGGACAGGTAAGGTCGGTCTCTCCCCCTTTCTTTTTTTCCCTACCTCCCTGTCCTGCCAGAGACAAGTGCCCCTAACACCTGTGCTCCAGAATCATAATGCCACAAAAACCTTGGCGAGACAGGGTGAGAGAAAGAGAGGGGCTGAAGCAACTCAAAGCCTTTAGTCCCTGGCCTGATCCCCCGCAGGGCTGGCCACAAGCTGGTTGTCATGGTGTTTCTTCTGCATCTTTAGGCCTGCTGGGCTCAGCAGCAGTCACCCCCAGGAGGGACGGCAAGATGGGCTGGGGGTTCCTCTGGGCCATCACACCACAGGAAGCGGGTCTATGCCCCAAGGGTCCTGCCTTGGCCCTGCTGAGACAGGCAGTGGACTATGAAGGACCCACACACAGCCAGGTTCAAATCCAGCTGAGGGCAAACTGCCTAAGCTCTTACAGTCTCAGGTTCCTCACTGAGAGAATGCAGTCACTCCTAGTGCTACCACCAAAAACCACAAGAATAAATGCCAGACAAGGTGTTGTTAGAAAGACTGAATAACCAGAAACATTCACGGGAATGATAGCTGGGCTGCAGGGCTGGAGGCTCCTCTGCACCCGGCTGTGCCTCGCATTAACCCTTTGTTATTTTGTTTTATTTTATTTTTTTGAGATGGAGCCTCGCCCTATCACCCAGGCTGGAGTGCAGTGGTACAATCTCAGCTCACGGCAACCTCCACCTCCCACGTTCAAGCAATTTTCCTATCTCAGCCTCCTGAGTAGCTGGGATTACAGTCGTGCACAACCATGCCAGGCTAATTTTTATATTTTTAGTAGATACGGGGTTTCATCATGTCAGCCAGGCTGGTCTCGAACTCCTGGTGTCAAGTGATCTGCCCGCCTCGGCCTCCCAAAGTGCTGGGATTAAAGGCATGAGCCACCTTGCCTGGCTGCATTAATCCTTTAGGTGTGGAACATGGAACGTTCCAGAGATGTCAGGACAGCGGTCGTTGACCAGCTGTGTAAATACAGAACTTCAAAATCCAAGCACCCACATACCGGTGAGGAGCCCTGGGGACCACATGCCCTCCTTACAGGGCCACTGTGAGGGTTGGTCAACACTCGGGTGTACATGCACCGTGTGGAGCCGCTGGCGCCCACCCCTCCTGATCCTGATTCAGGAACACACGGGCTCCTCAACCAGTGGGTGGCGTCTGGGCCAGCAAGGACTTGTGGCAGGAGATAGGATCCCCTCTGAGGTCAGGAAGTGGGGCGTGTGGGGTGTGCCACTGGGGCAGGCATGTCCCTGCTCATGCCACCCTGGCTAGGCACAGCAAAATCAGGCCCCACTCCTCCCCCCACTACCCACAGGTACAGGAAACAGGAGAGACCCAGCCTCGCTCCTGGTCACTCCGCCCAAGCTTTTGGGGACCTGGCCAGTGCTCCACCCCAGACTCACAACTTGGCATTTCTAGCTGTGCCTGAGATGGGGCCGAGGGAGGGGCGGAGGGAGCTATTTTGAGTCTGGAAAGGGCTGTGGTGGGTGTGAAAGGGAGGCAGTGACGGGGCTGGCAGGGCATCAACCACCCGATCTGCGGTCAGCCCGCGGCCTGGCCTCAGCACAGATGATGACGAGACCTAGGGGAATTGGGAGGTAGAGAGGAGAGTCTCTGAAAGGGGATGGGGCATGGAGAGAAGACGTCAGCACAGGGCCACCTGGGAGGACCACAAATGGTGACAATGGCTGCAGAGTCATGGCCGAGAAGCCATGGTTCTCTGTGCTGCCACAGAGAAGGAGCAGTCAGCCTTCTTCTTTAGGCCATACTGTATGGTTGTTGTCTGGGGCCCTGGGAGGCATGACACAGGGTCAGTGTGGCGGGGGGGGGGACACTGCAGATCACTGTGTCACGGATCACCTTCTCCCTGTATGTGGCTCAGGTCTGGCCTCCATTGGCCACAAGCCTAGACCAGGAGCAACTAGAGTGGCCTGAGCGTGGGAAGCACTGTGTAGACTCCTGCACTGGTCTCCCCTGAATTGAGTCTCTGGTTTCAAGGACTCTGTTCCAGGGTTGAGTGAAGGGAGTCGAATGAGAGACTTCGTGTAACATTTAAAGGAGGGGCTATCAAAAATCTTAGTCATCAAGATAAATAACATTTTAGGCCGGGCACAGTGGCTCACGCCTGTAATCCCAGCACTCTGGGAGGCTAAGGCGGGTAGATCGCCTGAGGTCAGGAGTTCGAGACCAGCCTGATCAACATGGTGAAACTCCATCTCTACTAAAAATACAAAAATTAGCTGTGCGTGGTGGTGGGCACCTGTAATGCCAACTACTTGGGATGCTGAGGCAGGAGAATTGCTTGAACCCAGGAGACAGAGTTTGCAGCGAGCCAAGATCACGCCACTGCACTCCAGCCTGGGCCACAGAGCGAGACTCCTTCTCAAAAAAAAAAAGATAAATAACATCTTATTATAATATTTCAAAGGATCCAAATCAAAGCAAAACATTTGGAACGAACACCATCAAAACGTTACAAAAAGACACACTCCAACAGGGCTGTGGCAGGGAGAGCCTCCAAAGCACTGGGACGGTTCCCGTCTTTATCAGATGCTTTGATGTTTTGTTCCTTGTGGAATTTTTGCATTAATTTGCATTGCAAACATATTACATTCAAATATTATTTGTTTGATTACTGAATTTTGGGGCCACCCCCTAAAATTTTGGGCTTGGTCTTGCATCTGTCCTCTTTTTAGATCTAATTCACTTCCCTGTTCCTCCCACTTCCCTCCAGGAATTAGGCCAGGTGACAACATAAGAGAACAACAGCTATGTGGAATCTGGGGGAACATGAGGGCCAGACACTCTTCAAAGGAGAGAGAGAGACAGGAGGTGCGGGGAGAAGGAGGCAGGCGTGGGAGGGGGCTGGGAGGTGGTTCCGAGTGTCTGTTCAGGCTGCCGGACAAGGATGAGGACGGGGAGATGAGGATGAGACCCAGGGCTGGGATAGACAGAAAGACTGGGGAAAAGGGAGACAGAAGCTGAGTGCAGAGAAAGGAATAAGAAAGAAAAATAACCACCAAGGCATTCTGTGCAGAAGGCGCCACGGGCTGCTGGAAATGCCATGTCCACGCGTTTTGCAAGCTTTACTAAGACATGCTAACTCATTTCATCCTGGCAGCAGCCCTAAGAGGCAGGTATACCTCTTTCTCCATTTGATGATGGGTAAATTGAGGCACACAGAAGCACCCAAGGCTGTAGGGCTGGGCTGAAGCTGGAATACTAGCCCAGGCAGTCTGACTCGGACCTGGGCACTTGAAACCATTCCTGGAAGGGAGGGAGGAGGAAGGCAGGGGAGGGGAAGGACAGTGTCATTCAGATATAGCTCCACTGCCAGCCGCCCCACCCTGGCCCTCAGGCCGTTGCTGGAGAGGAAGCCTGGACAGGCATGCACCATGGAGGAGACTCATGGCCTCCATCAAGGCTTGGGATATGAAGTGAGTCACCATCAACTTCTCTTCAAACTAGAAATGTGGTCCCCCAGAAATATCAGACAAAACTAATTTTTATAAATCACATTATAGCTCAAATATCTTGAGGAATTCACAAGTTAAAGACATTTCTGGCTGGGTGCAGTGACTCACACCTGTAATCCCAACACTTTGGGAGGCCAAGGCAGGAGAATTGCTTGAGGCAAGGGGTTCAAGGCCAGCCTGGGCAACATAGTGAGACCCCATCTCTACAAAAAAATAAGATAAAAAAATAGCTGGGTGTGGTGGCCCATGCCTGTAGTACCAATTACTCAGAAGGCTGAGGTGGGAGGATTGCATGAACCCAGGAGTTTGAGGCTGCAGTGAACTATGATCGGGCTACTGCACTCCAGCTTGGGGAACAGAGAGAGACTCTGTCTGGAAAAAAAAAAAAAGCAAAACAAAAGACTCAACAGCTGGGCTTTGGGCATCTGGTAAGGGTGCAGTGGCTGCTGTCAGATCAATCCTTTCCCCAGATAGCAATAAACAACTGTCTGAGGCATTGGAGAATGACCAAATGCAGGCAGACACTAGAGGGAAGTCAATGCTTAGAAGACAGAAATGGCACTGGCTGAACTTCCTATATTTATGGGTATTTGTTTGAGGTCAGGCTGTAGCCCCTGCCAAGTGGGGAGGCTAAATCCAGATAGAAAACCCACAGTCTTACTGGCTTAAACAACTAGAGGACAGAGTTTGGGGCAACCACAACAGTTGGAAATTGAGGGTGGGAATCCCAGAAAGAGGAGAGCCAGAGGGAGGAGACCTAAATTCTGCATATAAATTCTACCCAAACTGTAGACTAATGTCTGAAATTTGCATACATACGGCCTATCCCAAGCAGCCCAGCAAAGGCTAGAGGGACTGAACAGAGATTTCTGCTACTGCCAACCACAGGGGAGAGTGAGTTTGGAGTTTGAGTGCAGTGAAGTTACCTGTTTGCTAAAAAATATGTCATTCATAACATCCAGGATACACTCCAAAATTTCTAGGCATATGAAGAAACAGGAAAATGCGATCCCTATACAATAGAAAGGCAATCAATACAGATTGTTTTAAAACAGCTATTAGAACTATCCTCAAGGACATAAAGAAAAATATAGTCATAATGAATGAACACATAGAAAATCTCAGTAGGAAAATAAAAAACATAAAAAAGAACCAAATACAAATTCTAGATTTGTAATATGATTTGGATATTTATCTCCTCCAAATCTCATGTGGAAATGTGATCTCCAGTGGTAGAGGTGGAGTCTGGCGGGTGGTGTTTGGGTAACAGGGGCTCCCCTATGAATGGCTTGGTGCCCTTCCCATGGTAGTGAGTGAGTTCTTGTTCTGTTAGACAGCTGGCACCCCCTGCCTTCTAACTTGCTCCTTCTTTTTCCATCTGACACATCTGCGCTCCCTTTACCTTCTGCCGTGAGTGGAAGCTTCCTGAGACCTCACCAGAAACAGATGCCAACATCATGCTTCTTGTACAGCCTCTAGAAACACAAGCCAAATAAAACTCTTTTTCTATATATATATTACCCAGTCCCAGGTATTTCTTTACAACAATGCAAACAGACTAGTACAGAAAATTGGTACTGAGAGTGGGGTGTTGCTATAAAGATACTTGAAAATATTGAAACAGCTGTGAAATTAGGTAATGAACAACGGTTGGAAGAGTTTTCTGGCTCACAAAAAGACAAAAACGTGACAAAAAGTTTAGAACTTCTTAGCGACTAGTTAAATGGTTGTAACCAAAGTGCTGATAGAAATATAGAGAGCCAAGGCCAGGCTGATGAGGTTTCAGAGGAAAATAAAACATTTATTGAAAACTGAAATGAAGGTCACCCTGGTTGTGCCTTAATAAAAATCTGGGCTACATTGTGTCTATGGCCTACGGCTTTGTGAGAGACTAAACTTCCAAGTAATAACCCGAGATATCTGGCAAAAGAAATTTCTAAACAACAAGATGTGGCCTGGGTGCTTCTAAATGCCTACGACTAGATATGAGAACAAAAACATGACTTACATTTCAAACATATAATTTAGTGAAAAGGTGGAGTGTAAAAACTTAGAAAATTTATAGCTTAGCCATGAGGCAGAGAACAAAAGAGCCTTTCAGGTGAGAAATCCAAGGCACCTGTAAAATAACCACCTGCTAGAGAAATTTACATGACTAAAAGGGAGTCAAGTGCTAATAACAAAGACACTGGGAAAAAGACCTGGAAGACATTTCAAAAGTCTCTGGGATAATCCCTCCCATGACAGAGGCCTAAAAAATGGTTTTGAGGGTCACACCTGGACCCCTGCTGCCCTCTGCAGCCCCAGGAGACTGCTCCCTGCGTCCCTGCATCCCTAGCCAGGGATCAGAGAACCCTAGGTAACACTCAGGCCTCCACTTCAGGGGGCATAAGCCATAAGCCTTGGCAACTTCCACATGGTGTGAAGCCTACAGGCACGCCAAATACAAAAGTGAAAGAGGTTGGGCATCTTCCACCTAGATTTCAGAAGATGTATGAAAAATCCTGGGTGCCCAGACAAAGCCTGCCACAGGGGTGGAGCCCCCACAGGGGCCTCTGGTAGGGCAGTGTCAAGCAAAAACGTGGGGTTGAAGCTCCCACAGGGTCCTCACTGGGAGACTGCCTGGTAGAGCTGTGGAAATGAGGCCACCACCCTCCAGACCTCAGCACTGTACAGCCACCAACAGCTTACAGCCTCAACATAAAAAGCCACAGACACTAGACTCCAATCCATTAAAAACAGCCAGGGGGCTGCACCCTACAAGCCAGAGGGGTAGAGCTGCCCAGGCCTTGGGAGCCCGCCCCTCACACCAGTGTGCTTAAGATGTGAGGCATGGAGTCAAGGGAGATGATTTTAGAGCTTTAAGGTTTAACGTCTGCCCTGCTGGCTTTTGGACTTGTGTGGGGTGTGTCATTTCTTTCTTTTGGCTGATTTCTCCCTTTTGAAATGAAAACGTTTACCTCATGCCTGTACCACCATTGTATCTTGAAAGTAAATCACTTGGTTTGGCTTTTACACATTCATAAATTTAAAACAACTGGACCTGCGTCTCAAATGAGACTTTAGACTTTTTGAGTTGATACTCAAACGAGTTCAGGCTTTTGAGGACTATTGGGAAAAAATGATTATATTTTACAATGTGAAAATGACATGAAATTTAGGGGGCCAGGGGTGGAATGATATGGTTTAGATGTATGTCCCCTCCAAATCTCATGTGGAAATGGGATCTCCATGTTAGAAGTGGGGCCTGGGGGAGGTGTCTGGATCGGGGGGTGGATCCCTTGATGCCCTTCCCATGGTAATAGGTGAGTTCTTGCTCTGTTAGTTCACAAGCGAGCTGGTTGTTTAAAGGAGGCTGGCACCTTCTCCCTTTGCTCTTGCACGCTCTCTCTTTTTCTCTGTGTGACACACCTGTTCCCTCTCTTCTTTCTGCCAATGAGTGGAAGCTTCTTGAGCCCCGCACTAGAAGCACATGCGGTTGTCATGCTTCCTGTACCGCCTACGGAACAGTGAGCCAAGTAAACCTATTTTCTTTACACATTATCCAGCCTCAGGTATTCCTTTATAACAATGCAAAATGGACTAAGCCAATCTGAATACAAGATCTGAAATTAAAAACTTATTGGATAGACACAACAGCAGATTGAAGAGAACAGAAGAGTCGATGAATGTGAGGACAGATCAACAGAAAATATCCAATCTGAAGAACAGATAGAAAGGACATAAAAAAAGCAAAACCCAGAGCCTCAGACTGGAGGTGAAGGTCTAACATATGTTATAAATGAGGTCCTAGGAAGAGTCAAGAGTGAATGAAGGCATAAAAAGTAGTGGAAGGAATAAGGAGGGATAATTCCCCAAATTTGGAGAAAGACAAATTGAAGATTCAAGAGGCTCAATGAACCCAAAGCAGGATAAATACAAGGACAAAAGAGTCATTAACAGGCCACTGCAGAAGGAAGGATCACACTTTATCTCCAAACTGCTGGACAGCAGGGTCCACCTCTCTGCGGGCTTCATGTACTTTTATGATACATCACATGACCATATTCCCATCATCTCCCTAAAAAGCACACACAGAGGGCAGAGGCTGAAAAAGCACCTACTATGTGCTAACAGCCTTTGCATATATTTTCTTCATTTACACGCACAGTAACCACAAGAACCAGGAACTCTTGTCTCCAAGTTGTTTCATTTATTGTTAATTTTTAAAAACCAACATCAGCACTGAGGTTCAGAGATACTGAGTAACTCACTGAAGATCACGCAGTTAGTAGTAAGAGGTAGAGCCGGGGTTGAAAGCCTAATTCCAAAGCCCATGTTCTTTCTTTCTTTTTTTTTTTTTTTGAGATGGAGTCTCACTCTGTCACCCAGGATGGAGTGCCATGGTGTAATCTCGGCTCACTGCAACCTCCGCCTTCCAGGTTCAAGCAATTCTCCTGCCTCAGTCTCCTGAGTAGCTGGGATTACAGGTGCATGCCATCACACCCAGCTAATTTTTGTATTTTTAGTAGAGACCAGGTTTCAGCATGTTGGCCAGGCTGGTCTCAAACTCCTGACCTCAGGTGATCTGCCTGCCTCAGCCTCCCAGAGTGCTGGGATTACAGGTGTGAGGCACCGTGCCTGGCTCCATGTTCTTTATTTTGTATTCGTGCCTATTAACCCTGGCAGCACACTGGAATCACATGGCGAGGGATGGGGGTGGGGAGGGCTTTCAAAAACAATCCCCGCTCCCAGTGAATTAAATCAGAGTTAGTGAGGGCTGGGTCCAGGCATTGGAATTTCTTGTTTCCAGCCGCTCTGGGTGATTGTAAGGTGTGATGTGGATTGAAAGCCGGTGTTGTACACTATGCCACACTCTGAGAAAGATCAGATGAGAGAAGAAAACTGGGTCAATCTCACTCACTCTGGTAGGTGGGTGGTGAGAACCTCCGAGAGGTCCTTGGCTCGGAGCGCGGAGCCTTGATCTGTAAGCCCGTACCCTTTCTCCCCTGTCTTTCCTGAGCTCTAGGAGCTACATTGCTGTCACCACTCTCAGCACCAGAAGATATGAGGGTGATAAAAGCGGCCGAGGAGCCTCTCTGCAGCAGGTCCTGAGTTACAGGAGGCCGCAGCCCTGGACGCGGGACACTGACTCTGGGTGAAGGATGAGGAGCAGGACCTCAGGGCCCTAACTCTTCCAGGCTTTGGCTGGGGAAGGAAGAGAGTCAGGAGGCCCCATTACTCTCCCCAGAGCCCCTTGGGACAGCCCCACGGTCTTGGGGAGGGACTGGGACTGCTGAGCTCAGCAGATACAGGGGCCCGGCCTTGCCCTCTCCCTTCCCCTCCCCTCCCCGTTTACACCCCTGCCTGCTAAGCGCAGCCCGGCCTCAACATGCATCTCCTCCACTCCTGCACAAGGTCCAGAAACCACAGGACCCACAGGTTCTGTGAGCTCCTGGCTGTGTGTTCCCAAATCCCAGCACAGAGCAGATGCTCAATATAGACCCTCCAGGTGCATGTGAGGGTGACTTGGGCGGCTCCCTCTGCTGGCCCGGTGAGTAGCTGGGGCCGCTTTGCCATTTGCCACTCGAATAGCCCAAAAATAAAAAGAGGGGGAGCCACCCAGCACCTCTCTTGTGATGGTGTTGGTGATGAGGGGGCCGATGATGGTCGTGTCGCTACCTTCCAGCATGTGCTGACTACCCTCGAGGCACTGAACACACATCGGCTCACCACCATCTCACAGCCACCCACAAAGAGCGCTGCTTCAGCTCTGTTTTACAGACGGGAAGGCTGAGGCTCAGAGACGATCATGTCCTTGCCTGTGGCAGAACTCATTTCAAAGCCAGGTCTGTCTTGAACACCGGAACCCTTCAGAGGGGCCGTCTTCTACCCATTCCTATGTTCTTCCTGCCCCTCCCTCGACGGAATCGAATTTAGCTGGAAATGGTCCTCCCAGGCCTGCAGGGACATGGCTGACCCCACATGCTCTGTGTCCCCTTTAGGGTTCCTGCTCCCCTACTCTGCCCCAGCCCACAGCCTGGGGTCAAGGGTGGCTATTGTGAGCCCTGGTGTGGTCCTGAATGGCTGCTGGGACCTTCCCAATGTCTGGGCAAAACTCTCTGGAGAAAGTACTCTGACTGGCAGAAGTTTGCTGGGTAATGGAAGTGGCTGCAGGAGGTGATTCGGGTCTCTCTCTCTCTCTCTCTCTTTTTAAGGTGGAGTCTCACTCTGTCACCCAGGCTGGAGTGCAGTGGCACGATCTCAGCTCACTGCAATCTGTCTCCTGGGTTCAAGCAATTCTCCTGCCTCAGCCTCCGAGTAGCTGGGATTACAGGCGCGTGATACCACATCTGGCTAATTTCTGTATTTTTACTTGAGACGGGGTTTCACCATGTTGGCCAGGCTGGTCTCGAACTCCTGGCCTCAGGTGATCTGCCCACCCCCCAAAGTGCTGGGATTACAGATGTGAGCCACTGCGCTCAGTTTGGCTCTCTCTTTGCGTCAAGGCAATGATGAGGCTAAGGAGGGTGACAGGAGCCCCTGAGCTCCAGGCGTGGTGGGCTGTGGTCCCAACCACCAGCTTCCTGCCTCACCAATGCACCAAGGTGGGGACACTGGTACCCGGCGCTGGCAACCCCACAGCCAGGAGACAGGTCAAGTTCCCTGACTTCCCAATGCCCGCAGGCCACTCTTGGCCACTCAGGGAGCTTGGTGGCCCACCCAGGCCCAACCCTGAGCCCATCGATCTGGGTCCCGGGGGAGCGTGTGGGAGTCCAGCCCGGCGGCCCCCCGGGCACTCTGAGCAGCCTGTGCCTAATGACTGCAGAAAGCCATTACAGCTTACTTAGCTGTAAACAGTTCTCCACAGCACTCATTAGGGCCGAGGAGCTCAGAGCTCTCCTCCTCGTGTGCCCAGCGGGGGCTACGCCTTTTTACTGGAAACACTGCTTCCCGCCCAGCCTGTCTTCCAGGAAAGGTGAGCCTGGCTGGGGCCCGGCCAGTGCCCTGCCCTCCCCTGCCCTCTCTGATGGGGGTCTGACCTCCACAGCGGCTCTCTCCTTCCTGGGCATTTCCCAGCCTGCAAGGGCCCAGGGACAGGGCAGGCAGAGCCCCAGCTGCCCCCTTGACAACACATGCCTGGCTTTCCACGGCCCACCCCACAGCCCATGGGGAAGGAGGAGTGCCCACGGGGCCAGCTCCCCTGGGTGGGCCAGCACCCTGGACATGTGGGGCTGGGCAGGTGCCCACAGAGACTTCCTATGGCAGAGATGCTCCGATTGTGGCTGGGACAGATGGACAGTTCTGGGGCCTAAAGTGCAGGTGGGTAAGACCTTGGGCGTTCTGCCCAGGCATGGTCTTCTCCCAAATCAGAGATGTTCAAGTGGTTTTAGACTCAGTCCCCACAAAATCCTGTGGAGGGCCCCAAAAGGTAAAACAGAGGTAAGGGCAGTTGTCCTCATCTAAGTGGGGGTGAGGGCGGGGTCCACAGCCTATCAACCTGTTTTGCTGTTTCCCTCACTCCTCACCTTGTCCTATCCGCTACCTGCCGTGAGGGCTCAGTTACCTCTGTAGAATCCTGGGGTCCGCACACAGGGTTTAGTAACCACTGACCTGCACCACGCCCCGTTTTCTCTGCCTGGAGCACTCCGACCCCTCTTCCCAGCCACTCCATCCACCCCCACATCCTGACGGTACCCCGTTCCAGCCCTGCCCTCCCTTCCTCTCGTGCCAGCCTCCCTCTGATCACCCAGACCTTTTCCTTCTTAGCACACGCTTCATTTTCCAATGACACTCCTATTTGTGTAGTTACTTGCATATTGCCTTCCCAACTGTTCTCCGAGCTTCGTAGGGAGGAAGACCATGTGTGTTTTGGTCTCATCTCCATAATGAGCCTAGTGCTAGGCAGTCCATAAAGACAGAATGAATGAATGAATGAATGAATGAGTGAGTGATGACCTAAGCATATGATGCTCACCTTGCTGGAGAAGGAGCATCAACATCTTTCTGTTATTGGTCCCCTCTGTGTCCTCAGCCCTCATGAACAATGTGTCTTCCATCTGCCCCTCCGCCCCCAATCTGGCCAGTACCTACTTGTCCTTTATCTTTCATCTGAGATACTTCCCCCCAGGGAGCCTCCCAGCACCATCAAACAACCAGCATGCTCTGTTATAATGGTGCCTTGTTATCTCTTTCTCCCTGGATGGGGACGCAGAGGACAGGTGTCTAGTGTCAACACATGGTAAGGTGTCCAGTGCAGGTGTGCCACGTGAATGAACAGGTGACTGCTTCATGGCCCTGCTACTATGGGGCAACACCACCACCTTGGAGGCTGATGGATCTGGTTGCATAGGATGGGGCCTCTCCGTCCTCCACTTTCTCCCAGTCAGCATCCCCAGACACCTTCCCAATGTCTGAGCAGAACTCTCCAGAGAACATACTCTGGGCCAGCAGGTGGTCATTGGCAATGGAAGCGGGTACACGAGGTGGCTCAAGTCTTTCTTTGGGTTGAAACAATGATGACTGTGCTGGGACCCCCAAACCTTGGAATCATCATTCGGTCCATCAGCTGGGAACATCCTGCTGGCTCCACTTGCAAAACGCACCTTGAATTTAACGGCTGCTCACCACCCATGTTGCCATCACCCTTGCCAGCACCACCGCTGGCTCTGGCCCGGACCACAGCCTCCTCGCAGGTGTGCCTGCTCCCCTCCACTCCCTGAGTCTCAGTCTCACATGGCAGCCAGAGGGATTGATTTAATGCATAAATCGGATCAGACCGCTACCTGACTCAAAGCCTCCAGTGGCTGCCACTCACATGCAGTCAAATCCAGAGTCCGCACTGCAACCTGCAGAGCCCTGCGTGGATGGGCTGCTGGCTCTCCCAAGCTCCAGCCTCCTCTCCACATATGCCCAACCCCGCCCTTCATCGGGGCCTTGCTCTCAGGGGTCTGTGGGCTCCTCTGTCTTGCCCTCTTCCAAATGTCACCTCCCTGACCACCCTAGTGCCACTTTCCAGACCTGCTGGCTTCTTCCTGGCCTTCACGGGCCCTGTCCCTTCTTAACAATACCGCTCACATCTATGCACTTCCTCACTGTCTGCCCACCCCTCAGGAATGGAAGCTTCATAAAAGCAAAGACTTTTACCTGTGTTGTTTTGCTTCTGTCCCTTCGGCCCCTAGAACAGCAGCAAATACACCAACAGATATGTATTACATGAATATTTATGTAACATCTATTAATTTAGATGTAGGTGTAAGAAATATTTGTTACATGAATGGATACTTTTAAATCCATTATCGATTAATCGGTCAGTCCTCCTTGGTTACATTTGTTTATAAACGAGCATCAGATCCAACTCTGATCACAGCTGACGTCATGCACGCACACACACACACATGCATATATGTACATGCACACACGCACACACACGCCCAGCTGCTGATCAGCCTTGTTAGTTTTTTCTCTCCCTTTTCCCAGTAGCTGCAACTTCAGGAGATTGCCTTGTGTGTGAGTGAAGGAGGTGGGGGTGGATCTGTTCCTCAAGGCCAGCTCCCCGCACCAGGCTCAGTTGTCAGCCAGGAGACAAGGTCCCCCGTAAACACAGCATCGCCTCTACCTCCCCTTTGGAACCAATGCAAGCTCTAAATGCCTTGCCTTTGCTTCCTTCCTAAACATTTAATGCCAAGCTGGCCTTCTCCACCTCTCCGGACACTTCCCTCCTTGCCTCCCTCCCTCTCTCCCTCCCTCCCTTCCTCCCTTCCTTCTTCCCTCCCTCCCTCCTTTTCCTTCCTTCCTTCTTTCTTTCCTTCCTTCCTTCCTTCCCTCCTTCCTTCCCTCTTTTCTTTTTCTTCTTTCTTTCTTTCTCTTTCTTTCTTTCTCTTTCTTTCTTTCTCTCTTTCTTTCTTTCTTTCTTTCTTGTTTCTTTTTTTCTCTCTCTCTCTGTCTCTCTCTCTTTCTTTCTCTCTCTCTTTCTTTCTTTCTTTCTTTTTTTTTGAGACAGAGTCTCGCTCTGTTGCCCAGAGGCTTCTCCATCCGGGTAGAACGGTAGAGGTGACCATTCCTGAGATGGAGAAGCCTCTGGGGAACTGGATTGGGAAGCGGGTACAGAGTGACCTCTCTACTGGCTGTGGGGTTGCTAGTGCTGGGTACCAGTGTCCTCACCCTGGTGCAGCAGGGAGGTTGTGAAAAGTGACTAGAAAGCAGTGGTGTGATCTCGGCTCACTGCAACATCCGCTTCCCAGGTTCAAGCAATTTTCCTGCTTCAGCCTCTGAAGTAGCTGGGACTACAGGCACCTACCACCATGTCCAGCTAATTTCTGTATTTTTAGTAGAGACGGGGTTTCACCATATTGACCAGGCTGGTCTCCAACTCCTGACCTTGTGATCCACACAGCCCGGCCTCCCAAAGTGCTGGGATAACAGGCGTGAGCCACCGCGCCCGGCCAGCACTTTCTACCACCATGGCTTGTGCTAGAAGATCAGATGCTCACAGTAATAATGACCCAAGTACAACTTAACCAAGAGGGTGAATCTTGAGTCTTGAGAAATGTAACTTTCTGGTGGAAACCCAGTGGAACACCCTAGAAGGCACTGGGTTTGGAGGCTGTACCAACAGACCAAGAGTTCAAGTCCTGCACCTTAGCAGAGGCCAGTTCTAGGACTTGGGGAAGCTGCCTGACCTCTCTGCCCAAGGTTTCAGTGACAGGTTGGCTAAGGGACTGCTCCTGTAGTCTCAGACCATTAACCTTCCTTGAGCCCCTATTAGTGGGAGGCTGGGCTCTACCTAGGCTTAGGAATCTGGAAGACGGGCATATTTTCTGGGAATCAAACAGTCCTGGCTCTGCTGTTTCCCTTGGGGTGATCCCAGGCAGGCTGCTGAAGCTCCCCGGGCTCCAGGCTCCTCAATGGGGTGAATGACACCTTCATCGGGAAGATCAAACCCACTGCTCAGTGCTAACTTGACCTGGGCCATCCTGTGACAACTCTTGTAGTCAAAGAAACCCTGGGTTCTCCCTCATATACTCCAAATCTGCCTCAGTCACTCCAGGGCTCTCAGGAGAAGCCACTCTGAACCAGCACCCCATTCATTCACTCATTCATTCACCAATTATTTCCAGAACGCTTGCTCATTCCAGGCACCATGCGAGGTTGTGAAAAATGGCATAGTGATGAGGACGAGAGCTTGGATTCTGAAGCAGACTCATTTGGGGCTGAAGCACTATCTCTTGCTAGCCATGACCTGGGGGCAAAACACATAATCTCTCCATGCCAGTCTGTACCATATCTGAAGAAGAGAGCAGTCATCACTGTTATCTCACCAGGTGGTGATCAGGATTAAACGAGTTAATATGTGTAAAGCATGTAGGATTGCATCTGGCATTTGGCAAGTATGATATGATTGTTGTCTTTGTAATTATGGAATTAAAGTTGAATAGACAATCTCTGTGCCCAAGGAGCTCAGCCTAGCGTGGGAGACAGAGCATATACAGACAACAGCAAGGCCGCAGCGCTCGGGCTAGGAGAGGAAGATGAATAAAAGCTGGGTATGAGGATTCTCACAAAGGGGCAGGGCCTGCTTTTGAGGGGCTCACAGTCTCAAGGGAGAGAGGAGGTATAAAAAGAAAGAGCGAAGCCAACCAGAATTCCACAGTATGTGCAGCCCACCACGTGCAGCACTGAGCTGGGGGCCGTTGGGGATTACTTCAGCAAAATACACGCCTGTGGAGGGATGAAAAAGTTTGTGCCCAGGACAGAGGCAGGGCAACTAGGTTCCTATTGAACAAGACCAAAAGGCAGCCAAACTCTAGAGGCAAAAGGGGTTGCCTGGAATGCCTGGGAAGGAGGTAAGTGTGGAAAAGTTAAGATGATAAATCATGAGGATGGGTGTCCCAAGGAAAGGAAGGGAAACGCATCCCGAAGAAGGGGAGGGATGTCCCAAGGATAAGAAAGGCATCACAAGGATAGGAAAGGGTGCCCCAAGGATGGGAAGGGTGTCCCTAAAGATGAAAAGGGGTGTCCCAGGGATGGGAAGGTATCTCCAAAGATGAAAAGGGGTGTCCCAAGGATGGGAAGGTGTCCCTAAAGATGGAAAGAGGCATCCCAAGGGTGGGAAGGGCATCCCCAAAAATGGGAAGGGTGCCCCAAGGATAGAAAGAGCATCCCAAGGAAGGGAAGGGCATCCCCAAAATGGGACGCGCATCTGAAGGAAGGGAAGGGCATCCCAAGGAAGGGAAGGGCATGTCATTCCAAGTGGTAAAATGGCAGAAGCAAAGAGGCATGTATAGAGAGGAAAGAGCTTTGAGGGAGAGCGAGCCAGGCAGGCTTGCTGGACACAGGTGGAGTTCCATGAGAGACTGTAAGACATCCAAGGGACAGCTGACTACAACAAATTCTCAGCACTGTCAACAATCATTGCCCAAGAAAATGCAACTCAATGTATTGCAAATAAAAAGTTAGTGCATTTAAAAAGATCCTTGTGAACACAGGTGTAGCACACTCCCCCAGAGAGGCCAGGGGGTCACCAGTCCCTATAGGTCTTCCTCCCCCAGTAGGATTTTGCTAAGCTATTGCTGACAATGAATTTTTACAGCCACTGCTATAAACCCTTCAGCCTTAACTACCTTGCTCTGCTATGGCTGGTAAGCCCAGGGTACCCCTAATGCTGCCCTATTAGCATCCCAAACTTTCTGTGCAATTCTGAGAACAAGCCCCGATTATCAAGGCCCCAAGGATGGCATGGGAATTGCCAAGGATACCCTGTGGCCTCTGAACAGCAGAGGCTTCGGAGCCTGGGAGTGGCCCTGCTGCCATCTCCTCAGTCCCGTGGCCGCCTCACCTGCACCCCCTTCCAGGGAGCATGTCCCCTACGGGAGGGTCCAGGCTAGGGAAAGGACACGAACTGGATGTGGAGGCATAGACCCCATAGAGCTATGGAATGACTGTCCTGAAAGCAGATCCTTGGAGCTGAAATCCAGGTCTAGAGATGGACAGAGAAGAGTGAAAGAATATCATCCATAGGCACTGTTAGCCAAGGTTTTGGAACCCATAAAGAGACCTGTAAAGTCTTCAGTTGAGTTTATCCAGAAAAACTCATAAGTAGAATCCATTGGCACTAAAGTTCCAGGACCAATCTGGTTATGCATTTTCTTATTTACTCAACAGACATATACTAAGCATCCATCACATCACAGGCACGGGGCTGGGTCCCGGGGATACACAGGCAGAAAGCTGACAGCCCCTGCACTCAAGAAGCTGTAAGTTCAGTGGGTAAGAGAGGATCCCCAGCTAGCATGGAGAGTGGAGGGTGATCCTACCCTTCAGAACTCCAGGCACAGGGCTGTTTATCACAGGTCAGTTTTCTCCAGGAGATCAAGGTTCATTTTAACCAGTGCTGGAGTCTGTGCTCCCTGAGAGAAGTAGGTGCTTTGGGGGAGGGAGGAGACCATCTCTACCTGGGCGTGAATCCTGCTCCTCCCTTACGAGCTGGGTGATGCTGGACAAACCCTTGACTCTCTCATGCCCCAGTTTCCGCATGTGTAAAATAGCGGTGATGATTGTATGTGGTCAGCAGAATCACACCTCCATAGAGGTCCATGACCTGATCCCTGGAACTTGTGAATACCTTCTGTTATATGGGAAATATGGAATTAAGGTTGCTAATCAGACAATTTAAGATAGGGAGACTATCCTGAATTCTGAGTGGGACCAGTGTAACACGAGGGTCTTGAAATGCAGAAGAGGAAGGCAGGAGGGGAGCAAGTGTCAGAACAATGTGGCAGGAATGCAGGAAGCTTCTAGAAACTGCAAAAGGCAAGGAGATGGGTTCTCCTCCAGGGCCTTGAGCCCTACGAACGTCTTGATTTTAGCCCACTGAGGTGCACTGTGGACCTCTGACCTCCCAAACTGTAAGATAACAAATTTGTGTTGTTCTGAGCCATCACGTTTGGGGTCATTTGTTACAGCGTCCCGGAAGCTTACACACCACAGTGGTCCCTACCTCCCAGGGTTGTGGCAATCAATGGCTCAGTGACACTTGGCAAACACAGAGAGGAGTGTGATTACTTGGGGAACTGGGAGGACATGGTTCTGCAGACCAGGCCTGGTTGGGGGGTTCCGACTGGAGATAGCACGAAGGTCCCAGAGCCCTGGGCACAGGGACACCCAGGTCAAAGGGTCAGGGGCAGGGATTGGGGTTGGGCCAACAGCGTGAGAGGCTGAGGTAGCTGGGGCACGTCAGGCAGGGAAGATGGGCTCGGCTTATGCACCCAGCCATTCACACCGGCCCCACCCAAGGCGCAGTCTCGGCCGACCCCACTTCCCATTTGAAGCCTTGTCCCTGGGTTGTCACAGCCTGCCCTTGCCCTCGCCCTCACTTCTCTCTCTGCCCGGTGTCTCTAAGGCACCCCAAGGTCACCCTGTCCCAAACCAAGCTCCCTGCCACGTCCCCATCTCAGGCTTCCTCTCCAGTGTGGTCTCCTTCTGGAAGGGGCACCCCCCCTCCGGCCAGATCAGGGACCCAGGAGCCATCCCATCCCTCTCCCTTCCCCTCAACACCCTCACTGGTTCCTCCTGAGCCCTGCCAGTTCTAGTTCTTTCCTCTGGTGTTCGTCCACGTCTCTCTAGCCGTATTGCTGCATGTCTGGCCCGAGCTGTCGCCCCGTCTGCCTGCACCTTCAAGAGCCTCTCCCGAGTCCTCTGCCGCCTCTCCAGTCTGTTCTCACCACCACAGTCACAGATCCAAGTGATCGCCTCAAGATTAAATCCTACCAGGCTCTGGGAATAGAGACCATGTTTCTTATCAGGGCCAGAGGGGTCAGGCCCCTGCTGGCCTCTGCAACTTCACCGGCGACTGCTTTCCAGAATCCTCTGCATGCCCTCGCCTATCACACAGCCCTTCAGCACCTCTCACTCGGGCTTCTTGAACGGTGCTCCCCCTCCCTGAAGAGTCTCCCCCGACCCTCACTAACTGAGCTCACGCAGCACTTCCTCAGAAGGCTGAGATGGGCTGAATTGCCCCGCCCGCCCCAGAATTCAGATGTTGAAGTCCTAACCCCTGCACCTCAGCACACAGCCGTGTTTGGAGATAGGGTCTTTGCAGAGGTCACTGAGGTAAAATGAAGCCGGCAGGATGAGCCCTAATCCAATATGACTGATGTTTTTATAAGAAAAGATTAGGGACTGGGCACGGTGGCTCGCGACTGTAATCCCATCACTTTGGGAGGCCAAGGTGGGTGGATCACCTCAGGTCAGGAGTTCAAGACCAGCCTGGCCAACATGGTGAAATCCCATCTCTACTAAAAATACAAAAATTAGCCAGGTGTGGTGGAGGGCGCCTGTAGTCCCAGCTACTTGGGAGGCTGAGACAGGAGAATCACTTGAACCCAGGAGGCTGAAGTTGCAGTAAGCTGAGATGATGCCACTGCACTCCAGCCTGGGGGCCAGAGTGAGACTCAGTATCAAAAAAAAAAAAAAAAAAAAAAAAAAAAAAGGAGGTTAGGACACAGACACACAGAGGGAAGATGATGTGAAGATGACCATCTACGACCAAAGAGAGAGGACCCAGAAGAAAGCAACCTGCAGACACCTTGGTCTTGGACCTCCAGCCTCCAGGACTGTGGAGCAATACATTTCTGCTATGACCATCCTAGCAAACGAAAGCAGATGCCTTCCCTGCCCTCTCCCCTGCCCTGGGCTCTCCTTCCTGTTAGACACTCCCACCTGCCTTGTTCCTCTCCCTCTTGGCACGTACAGATGTGCAATTACACAGCCTCTGCCAGGTTGCAAAGCCCCCTCTTGTTCCGCAGATCCTCTGAGGACATGGTTTGCTTTCCAGGGCACAATCTGTTGTACCCACTCCCTGGTGTTAGCACCCCTCTTCCGTGTGGCCCCTAGCTCTGTATTGTACCCTGAGTGGGGCACTGTGGGCGGTTGCCCCCTTGCGGGATGGCCTTCCTGACCAGCACTGGCTTCTCTGGAACACCGGGGCTCACGCTGACCCAGGGCCAGCTTCACAGGCCTGATATCCATGTGGTCACACAGGGCCCTGAGCTCAGAGGGACGCACACTTGGTTTAATGTTTTGCTGTTGCTGTCTTGAAATTCTTAATACCTTCATCTTTGAATTTGTGCTTTGTAAGTGAAATGGAACAATGGCACATATGTATGAGCGGAGGAGCTAAACAGAAAAGCCAAAAGCTTGCTATTTTAGTACAGGCTGAGTGTCCTGTATCTAAAAGGCTTGGGACCAGAAGTGTTTCAGATTTGGGACTCTTTTTTTTTTTCAGATTTTGAAATATTTGCATTATATATTTACCACTGAGCATCCCAAATAGAAAAATCCAGAATCTGAAATGTTTTGAACACTGACATGACATTCAAAGGAAATGCTCATTGGAGCATTTTGAATTTTTATTTGAGACAGGGTCTTGCTCTGTCATCGAGGTTGGAGTGCAGTGGTGTGACCTCCAGGGCTCAAGTGTCTCAGCCTCCCAAGTGGCCGGGACCACAGATGCGTGCCACCATGGCCAGCTTATTTAGTTTTTTAGAGATAGGGTTCTCGCCATATTGCTCCAGTGGGCGATTCACCAACGTTGGCCTCCCCAAAGTGCCGGCATTACCAGTGTGAGCCACTGCACCCAGCACTTTTTGAATTTGGGATTTTCAGATTTGGGGTGGTCAATTTGTCCCTTTAACAGCACTTTCACTGGCCTTTCAAACGCAGACTCCCCATGTTCACTTTACACCGGGCCCTGAAAACTCGGTAGCCAGTCCCATGCCCAAAGTAGGAAACGCTCAAGGCCCCAGGTCAACTCCCCCTAAACTGCTTCTAACGCTTAGTCTCTCCCTCATTTGTTCATTGGACCTTCCACTGGGAACTCCACACCCACTCTCACAGATCATCTTCGTTCCGGCCCGCAGTCTGGGTCTGGTGTGTACGCGCCAGCCCCACCTGCCCCTGCTTGGCTGTGATAAGCACGCCTTTGGGGAGCTCTTCTAGGTGCCCACAGCAGTGGGCACTGAGCTGTGACCTCTCTTCGAAGGACCAACAGCCGTTCAGCAGTTGGTGCTCCCTGGACCAGCTGCTGCTACCCCTGAGTCTTTGCTCATGGCGGGAGGCAGCACTCTCGGGATGCCAGCCTTGCCCAGGGCTTTCCTCAAAGGACATCTTGAGGAAGAGGCTCCTCTCCTGCAGCCTGTCTGCCCCTGACCAGGGCCTATCTCAGATGGCCCAGGTCACCCCAGTGCAATGAACCCCGAATGGGCCAGGAGTGGGGGATGGTGTTATTTGGGGAGGGGACAGATAGTCATTGGCAAAGCCCCTGAGGGTCCTGTGGCCTATTTAGGAGGGACTCACAGCCCATGCTACCCCTCAGGGCTCAGGGCAGTAGCCTGGCTCTCCCCTGCTTCTTCTGGCCCCACCCAGGGTGAGACTTGGGACTGGGATGGGATAGGGTGTGGGGAGCCCCTCCTGTATCTTACTTGGTGCTCCACTTTGGGCTGAGCAGGGGGCAGAGCCTGATCTATGATAGGAAAAGAAGAGACAAGGGAGGGAGTAGGGTGCACACTGCACAGGCTCGAGCATTTAGGGGTGCACATCATGCAGGCGTCAGCATTTGGGGTATGCATTGTTCAGGCATCAGCATTTGGGGGTGCACACCATGCAGGCATCAGCATTTGGGGGTGTGCACCACGCAGGCACGAGCATTTTGCTTTTCTTTTCATGCTGGCAACAGCTGGTGCTGAGTCTCAGAGCCTGTGGCTGTGACAATTATCAAAATGTTTACTATGTGTCACTATTAATAATGCAAAAGCCCTGCTAGCCTCCTAGTCAGAAAGAGAGAGAGTGACAGCTGAGGGGCTGGGCTCCTGGAGGACTCCTGCTTGCTGCCCGTTCACCCTTGACCCTGCTGGGCAGCCTGGGTGTAGGGAGAGGCTGTGTCCTGAGCTGTGCCTTCATCTGCTCCTCTTACTCAGCCAGCACCCCTAGAAGGGAACTGAGCCCCTTCCCCTCCTGGGTGTCTTCCTTCAGCCCTTCAGATATAGGCTGTGGATCTGTCCACCCAAGAAGCCTTCTGGAAGACTCCACACTCCTCCACAGCATTGCACTCTCACACTCTCACCTCTGTGCAGAAGTGTGGTGGTGAGGAGGACTCATGTCTCATCAGTTTCCCCACAATGCCCCTTTCTGTAAGCTCTCTGGGGCTGAGACATTCTTCTTCGCCAGCTTCCTTTCCATCCCTCTAACGTGGGAAGTGTCCTCCTGCCTGCCCTGGGGTCTTTACACAGGCTTCCTCCTCTCCTAGGACACTCGGCCCCAGCCTCTTGGCAAAGCAGCTCCTACACAGGGGTCACCTGAAATGTCATCTCCTTTGGAAAGCCCTCCTCGACCTCTCAACTAGGTCACAGATCCCCTGTTCAATATTTTCACAGAATCCTTGCCTTATGGTAGCAATGGAAGTTTTTAATCAAATGTCTATCTCCCTTTAGCCTGCACGCTCCCTGACAGCAGACCATGGTTTCTTGCCCACTGCTATCTTCTCAGCATATAGTAGTTAATAAATACCCGCGGGATGAAGGCATGAATGCCAGGGACAAGCCCTGACTCCTGTACACTCTAACCTGCCATCTTCTCTCCCACTTGGTGAGCTCTTTGTGCTGCCAGGGAGTGCTGGGGTTGCTGGGAGGGTGGAATTCTCCCTTCTGGAACAGTCCCTGCATCTCTGTGATGTATCCCATCTCTACGCTAAGGCACGGGCAGCTCTCCGCAAAATAAAGAGGAAGGAGGGCTCTCAACAGCTGCCTCTCACCCACCCAGCCACTGCCCCCCAAGGGACCAGGAAGAAAAGTTAGAAGGGGCCACCCTGTGCTGTGTGCCCTGGCCATGATGACAGTCCCCAGCCCTCACCATGCTCACAAACCAGTGAGCACCTGGGCTTGCATGGATGCTGCCTGGAAGGTGCTGCAGAGCCAAGAGTGCCCACTCCCCGTCCTGTCTGGGGTCAGACTCAGGGTGAGCACACAGGTGGTGGCCTGGGGGAGGGAGAGTGCCAGGCTGCCCGCCACCAGGTATCAGTGCCCATCGACATGCAGATCTTGACTTCGGATGATAGGACCCTGGTCACGAAGCCCACCTGGAATATCTTGATTAGCAAAGGAAACTGGGTGGTGGGAGGTTGGCTCTTGGCAAGAAAGGGCTGCAGCCTCTCCAAGCTCACCAGGCCTTCTCCAGCTGTGCAGACCGGGAGGGGACAGCATGCCTCTAGCTCTCTGTCCAGTGGCTACCCAGGCAGGCAAACAGCCCCAGCTGTGTCCTGCACACTGGCCAACAGAGAGAGTTAGGCAGTCGGCCTGGCTGCCGGGACCCAGCGTGCTCTGCACACCTCCTGGCACCAGGACGTCCTAGTGTGGGGGTGGGAGTGAGGGTCTCACAGGACTGGCCTGGGCTACGGGGGTGGGAAGCTGCCTCAGCAGCCCCACTCGGCACCAGCTTTTCTAAGGAGGTTGTTGCTCCTGGTAGAAAAGGGCTGGGTAAAGGTCACCCTGCTGGTGCTTTTCAGACCTGAGCGTCCTGATGCCCGGGTATAGGATGTCTCCCTTCTCCCCAAAGAGGGCAATAGTCACAGCACGGGACTGTGCCACGTCTGCCTTGCCCTGCTCTCCGACTGCACGAGGCTTTGAAGAGAGTCAGCCCCTAGCACGTACTCAGGGAGCACCTTCTGTGACCAGTGCTGGATCCAAGGCCCTGAGCTTCAGATGAAGGGTCCCGGCTTCACTGACTTACAGGTGAGCTTGGGCAGAGGGTGGTAGTGATTTCTGAGCCTCAGTTTCCTTAATTGTCAAATGGGAGGGCCAGGCTCTGTATCTTAATGGGGTCTCCCAGCTCTGCCTCTCCCTCTTCTGCCTGTGTCCCTGAGGGGCTTCTCTGCCTCCACATCCCCGACCCTTGGGGATCTACAGGAGAAGAGAGAGTGATTTAGAAGAGGAAGACTCAAAGGTCGAAGCCCGTTGATTTGTTACAGGTGATGGATGCTGACGGTCGTTCATCTGTGCTTGCTGCTGATTAGAAACCAGTCTCCAGTGGAAGATTAAACGCTGGGGGCGGAGTCGGGTCCTCATGCTGCTCAGGGCTAGGTCCTGCTCTCGGCCATGGGGAAGTCAGGGAGCAGTGCCCAGCATACGCAACATGGCCCAGTCTCACTGAGGCTGCTTAGATACCCAGCAGGGGAGGTGGTGCCGATCCTGTTGGGGATGTGAGGAATTGAAACTCAGAGAGGTTAAGTAACTTGCCCAGGGCCACACAGATGGAGGCAGAGACGGAATTTGAACCCAGAACTGTCTGATTCAGAATGCACATGCTTTCTCCTATGCCATGCGCTTCTGGTAGTGGGTGGCAGAGTCTAGGGCGATTCAAGGACAAGGGTGTTGGGCTGGGAGTCCGGAGCCTGTGCTAGGCCAGCCGTTTCTCTGCTATGGAGCAGTGTGCACTGTACAACACAGGGGCTCATTCTGGGCCTCAGTTTTACTCTCTCTTGTGAGCAGGAATCCCCCAAGGAGGTGTCAAAAAATAGACTCCAGGCTGGTTGCGGTGGCGGCTGGTTGCGGTGGCGCATGCCTGTTACCCCAGCACTTTGGGAGGCTAAGGAGAGCAGATCACCTAGGGTTGCGAGTTTGAGACCAGCCTGACCAACATGGAGAAACCCCGTCTCTACTAAAAATACAAAATTAGCCAGGTGTGGTGGCACATGCCTGTAATCCCAGCTACTGGGGAGTCTGAGGCAGGAGAATCACTTGAACCCAGGAGGTGGAGGTTGCAGTGAGCTGAGAGAGCGCCATTGCACTCCAGCCTGGGCGACAAGAGCAAAATTCCATCCCCCACAAAAAAAAAACAAAAACAAAAAACTCCTGAGCCTGACCCCAGATACTCTGCTTGGGTTGGTCCCGAGTAGGTGCTGCGGGTCAGTGAGCCACACTCTGAGTAGCACCCACTAGCAAGTCTCTCAGGTTCCTTTTGGCAAAAATCCCCCACTCCATGGCCAGGTGGGGAAATTCTGGCCAAATCCCTGTGGTGTTCCTGTCCTCACCACCCCACCCTTCCCCGGGCCTGACTACCCCCTACACTCAGAAGCCACCGGCGTTTGAGTCCAGGGGCAGCCCTGATCCCCCACACTGTGCCTACAGCTCTGTGTGAGCCGACGGAGGGTGATGGTGACCAGAAGGGACTTAGGAGCCAGCCCTGCGATCTGAAACTGAGCTGTTCCACTTCCTGTGTGACCCTGGGAAAGTTACTAGGCCCCCCTGAGCTCCAAATTCCACATCTTCAACATAAAGACCGGAACGGCATATAGAATTCATTGTCGTTAAATGCACACACCAAGCGCATAGGATGTACTGGGAAAGGGACATGAAATGGACATTTGGAGCTTCAGTGGGAAATGAAATTATGAAGATTCTTTGGGAGTGTCTGCATTTCTTACTGCATGCTTGTGTTATTCTTCCAAAAATGATGTGCTACCAGCCTCATGGGCTATTGGGGCTAATAGAGGTGATCCCTACAAAGGGTTGAGTGTGAGGCTAGGCATATAGTGGGCACTGGGTAAAGTGTTAGCTCTCCTTCTCTTCCTCCTCCTCCCCACCAGGCCTCTCCTGCTGGCTGGCTCTCCCTGCCCTCCTGCCATTCTCCTGGATGGCACTGCCTCCCTTCCTCCTGTCGCTCTTTATTTATTTATATTATCTTCAAAAGGAAGGGGTGTGTGTGGCTGGATCAATTCATCCATGTCACTCACTTGGCTCCACTCGCCTCCTCCTTCCGCCCTCTCCCCCCTCGCTGAGACCAAGAGCGTAAATTCCTTCTGGCTATTAATTAAAAGCAGCCTCTCCCTTTGAGCCAGTGTACCGCCATAAATTAATAGCGGTCTTCTTAATCAAATTTTATCTCCTCCTCAAGCCATAAACACGTGGAGCTCAAGTTGGTATCTCTGTGCGCTCAGCCGTGAAATTTAATTTCTGATGCTTCGGTGGACTGCGGGGGGTGGGTGGGTAGTCCTGTTTTGGGGGCCACCCCAACTTCAGTCCCACAGCTAGACCCCCAGTCGACCAGCTGGGTTGACTGAACCACCTCCCATGGTGTCTGCAGGCAAAGCATGTGTGTGGCTCTTTAAACCTGAAGGTTCCGCTGTTTTGCCGCGTGATTATAATCCCTGGCATTCTAATGACTTTCAGAGATTTTATCTCAACCGATTCTCATGAAAGCTCTATGAGGAATAGGTTGGGAGTATAAGCCCCATTTTAGAGATGGAAAAACTAAGTCTAACATGTTCTTTAGAGTGAGATCTGAATGGAATTCCTGCTCTGCCACTTTCTAGCTGCCACTCTGACCGTCAGTCTCCTCATCTGTCCAAGGGGAAAGAGAATGCTTCTTGCAGCTTTGGAGTGCGAATGGGATTAACTGTCATATGTAAAGGACCTAGTATGGTGTCTGGCCTGTGGCTGCTGCAAAGGGTAGGGATACTCCACTAAGTGACCTGCTCAAGACTATCCACCTAGCTACGTATTGGCAGAGTCTGGGCCACAGCCTTTGACTCAAATTCCACATCCTTGGAATTTCATCTCCAGGCTCTAGAGCCTGAGGTCCCCAGGCTAGGCCCCTTAGGCAAAATAGGCTCAGCCTGCCCCCTCCTTCTGGCCTGTCAAATGCCCACACCAGTATGTGTCCATAAGCCACTGGCCCGAGGCGGAGCCAGGAGCGGTCTGTACCCTTGGATAGGCCAGGGCAGAGCCTGGACAGAAACACAACAGCCAGCCTTGCTCCACTGCCAAGTAACTTTGAGCCATTACCAACTCGGGCGCTCTCTGGCACGCCTCTCCCCCTGGGTCACTCCAGCGTCACCACCCTACTTAGCAGCTGAGAGTCTCCAGCAATTTCCCTTTGGCCGCAGGGCGCCTCACGCCGTCTCTGCACGTTATCTGTGTTACCGGTGCAGTGAATCATGTCATACTGGCACAGCCTCATTCATAAATGAGACGGGACTCTGAGGTCACATCTAGAGCTGCTTTTCCCATTCAGAGCAGAGTGCGGCAGCCTCTCCTGACTCTTCCAGCCCTGGGGGAAATTCGCCTTGCTATCTGAGGCCCAGCGCTCTGGCAAACAGCCCTCTATGTGCCCATCAAACCCCCACTCGGTCCCACTCCTCTGGCTCTGGCTCACTGCATCTCCCTGAACTGGCCTGGCCTTTCCTAAGCATGCAGGTGCTTTCCAAGTCTTCTGATTGCTGAGTCTGGTTTTGTTTTTCTGTAAAATATTCAAGTCTGTGTATAATTCTTCACACCCTCGGGGAGGCGTCTCTCTAAGAAACTCCCTTCCTGTCCTGTTATCTGCTCTTTGCATCACATTCGCCACTCACTTCGCCTTCTCTAAAGCCCACCACGTTCAGAAGACTCTAGCCCAGCGGTCTCAAAGTGAGGGGAGGAGGGGTCCCAGGAACCGCTGAAGCAGCAGCACCTGGAAACTTTAAGAAATGCAATTCTGGCCAGGTGAGGTGGCTCATACCTGTAATCCCAACCCTTTGGGGGCGCCGAGCTTGGTGGATCACCTGAGATCAGGAGTTCGAGACCAGCCTGATCAACATGATGAAACCCGTCTCTACTAAAAATACAAACTTAGCCAAAGCCTGGTGACGCATGCCTGTAATCTCAGCTACCTGGGAGGCGGAGGCAGGAAAATTGCGTGAACCCAGGAGGCAGAGGCTGCGGAGAGCTGAGATCGTGCCATTGCACTCCAGCCTGGGCAACAAGAGGGAAACTCTGTCTCCCAAAAAAAAAAAAAAAAAAGATGCAAAATCTGAGCCCTGTCCCAGGCCTGATGAATCAAATTCTGGGGGTGGGGCTCAGCAGTTGGTGATTGAGGGAGTCTCCCAGGCAATCTGATGCACAGTGAAGTTTGAGAACCAGTGCTCCAGGCTGGTTGTTCTTGTCAGGCCCAACTCAACTTTGCCCCCCAGGGGCCATCTGACAATGTCTGGAGGCATTTTTTTTGTTGTCACAACACGCGTCTAGGGGGAAGAGGCCAGGGATGCTATGAAACATCCCAGAGTGCTCAGGACAGCCTCCCCTCTGCTAAGAAAGATCTGGCCCAAAGTGTGAGTAGTGCGGACATTAGGAAGTCTCGCTGTGTCTAGGGCCGCGGCAGCATGGTTCCAGGGCCGATGAACAAGCACAGAAGCTCTGGGTGACAATAGCGCAGGCGTGGGGTCCGCTCCTCTGCATGGCGCCGATGCCATACACACTTCATTCCTGATGGCTCACTTTATACAAGGCGCCAGACACCTGAAGCACAGAGAGGCCACTTAGCCATGATCTCACAGCTGGTGAGCAGCGGGGCAGGGTTAGGGCTCCAGAGCAACTGAAGCCAGAGCTGGGGTCCTCGCTGTGCTGCCACACACTTGACCTTGCATGGAGAGAGGCTTGGTTGTTACTCAATGATCTGTTCGAGCAAGAAAGGCAACCTGCCGGCATCGCAGCTCCTCACTCTCTCATCTAGTTAGCGCCTCCTGTATGCTCCTTTCTAAGTCAATTCTTCTACGTTGTGAGGGTGTAGTCCCAGGATGCAAGAAATTCACACTCCCAGCTCACAGTGATTAATGCACATGAGTGCAGGTGCACACACACACACACACACACACACACACACACAACCCTGAAGGGCAAGGAGATGTCTCTTCTGGTCCCTCCCAAGGTGCAGAGTTGTAGGTGCTCAAAGCGTTTGGAGAAATAGGATGGGAATGAGGGTGACCCTGTTGGGGAGCTGGGCTTCGAGGTGTAGGGCAGATTTGCAGAGCTGGGAAAAGTGGCCAGAAAAACACAGGCAAGGGGTGTGGCCATGGGGGTAGACAGGCGCAGCTCTGAGTACTGCTCATCCACTTCCTGTAGTGTGAAGCTTGGCCAAGCTGCTGACTCCACCAGCCTCGCTTTCCCAATCTGCAAAACGGAGACATTGCCACTGGCCCCCCAGCGCTGGGCAGGATAAAAGGAGAAACTCACAGACAAGCACTCAGCATCACTCTGTCCTGTGCCAGCATCAGGTGGCACTGAAGCAAGGATAATGCTGGTCTGGTCACCGCAGGCTTGGAACCCGAGGTGGGGTGTGAAATCAGACAAGGCAGACAGAAGAGCAATAAGCCTCATCCCCAGGCAGCAGGAGGCTCTGAGCCACCCCACAGAGCCACTGCAGATTAGCAGGTGTTACAGAGGTGCTAAGTGCCATTAGCACCTAATTACGCCTTTGTCCTTGCTGTAATCAGGAGAACAGAAAAAGGACTGAAAAGGGGGGAGCCTTAAAGAGAAAGCAAGCAGCTGCCAGCCAGGAATATCTTTAAATGTGTCCACTCCTTTCCAGAATGTGGCCTCCTTCCCATGGCCAGAGGACCTGCAGCCATCCAGGTGGCCAGAAAGGATACAGCTGTTTATAGACTCATACGCTGCCTCTGAAACTCACAGGGAATGCAAGTCTTGGCTCGACAGGAAGCAGGGAGCTGAGGAGGGCCTTTGAGAAGCGGAAGGCAATTGATGAAAGAGGACATTTAGCAAGAGGAGAATCGGACAGCTGTCTGCAGGATGGATGGAAAGGAGCAGCCAGCGGGGTCGGGTCGGAATCTGTTACTGTAATCCAGGCATGTGCTAAGGCAGGGGAGTACCAGGAACACACGAGAGCTGACAACCAACACCACCTTCCCTGGCATTCGTGTCCCCTGTTGGATGCTGGAAAGCTCAAAGTTCCCACAAGAAGCACAGCAGCAACTTGAAGTGGCTTTGCTCACTGCCAAGACCCTCACCACCCACTGTGTCGCTCTGCCCCGTCTGGCTCTGGGCTGCTCCTTCAGATCCTGGCCTAGTAGTCTTCAACAGGGTATACCTGGGGAAAATACGGGTCAGTGACTCGTCTCAGGGGCTGGAGGGTCCAGCCGTGGCCTGCAAATCTACCCCCTCTTATTGTGCCTCCCACGCTGAGCATGTCCTTGCCTGGTGGCAGCTGGAGTGTGCGTCCAGAGGGAAGAGAGGGACCTGCTGGGGTTGGTAATGCCCACAGGTGACTTGCAGTGGCTAGGGGGTTGTGCCAGGGTTTCTGGTCACCCCCTCCCACCCTGTAGGGTAAACACACCTGACTGCAATAACCTCAGCACGCCCTGAGGACGATCCTGGGTGGCAGACCACCTGACTCTGTGTTCTGAGGTAGGGAATCTGGGCACGGCCAACCTGGAGAGTCATTTCTTGACTATGGGAAACATCTAAGCCCCTGGCCCGTCCTGTGGAACACGGGCTGTGTAGGGAACTAAGGTCCGGAGTTTTGGGTTAATTGAAGGTGGCCAGGTAGAGGTGTTAAGTGGCCATGCTATGTAAACTGCTGTGCCTTTTGCAAGCAGTTGTCTTTTTCACGGCCAGCCTGCCACCACTGACTATAGAAAGGTGGATATCTTATCCAGCTAGCTATCACTGAATTGTTTCTTTTTTCTGGGGGGTGGCAGGGGGGACAGCGTTTCACTCTTATTGCCCAGGCTGGAGTGCAGTGGCGTGATCTCGGCTCACTGCAATCTCTGCCTCCCAGGTTCAAGCGATTCTCCTGCCTTAGCCTCCTGAGTAGCTGAGACTACAGGTGCCCGCCACTATGCCTGGCTAATTTTTGTAATTTTAGTAGAGACAGGGTTTTACCATGTTGGTCAGGCTGGTCTTGAACTGCTGACCTCTGGTGATCCACCTGCCTCAGCCTCCCAAAGGGCTTGGATCACAGGTGTGAGCCTCCTCGCCCAAGCCAAACTGTTTCTACATGTAAGACAGTTCTCCTGTGCAGCCTGCTGCCACTGGACTCTGCCCTGGATGTAAGCCCCTAATGAAACCCTATGTCTCCTCTGCTGGTGAAGGGTCTCTTCTTCGGCTTCTCGAACCTGGTGCCTTCCCTATTGAGGTTAATAGGGGTTCAGCACATCACCCACCCTGAGTTCTCTGTGCCCCCAGCCACCAGCATGCTCCTCCGGGACGCCACGGTGTGGGTGCCCGATTTAGCAAAAACCCAAACACAGGACGCTTGGTTATACTCGAACTTCCCTTCAGACCCAAGGCTGCTAGAGTTGGGGTTTACAACAAAGCAAACCTGTAGGATGTGTAGGGTACTCTTGCAAACAGGGGAATGCTGGTACTAAAAGATGATGCAGTGTTTATCTGAGATCCACACTTCCTTGGGTGTCCTGCCACTTACCCGGCACCCTATCTACTTGGAGATGCAGGTTTACAAGAACTAGGACACGGCCTGGCAAAAGGTATAAGAGGACACCAGGACACCTGGTCCCTATCCAGCGCCCCCCACTCCCAACTCGTGCAGGCACGTGGCTGAGCTGTGCAGAGACCACTTAGCTGTGGAGTAGGGCGGTACCAGAGGGCAGCCATCATGCGGCTGTCAGGAAGCCTCCTCCTCTTTGAAGAGCATCGAGTGCTAAAAAGGTAAGAGTGGCCAGGTCTGGAGTGCAGCGGAGACTCGATGAGAGATAAAAGGCTGCCAAGAGCACACCCAGCCTCTCTGGGGACACAGGGTACGTGCTACCAGTGTACCTCCTGGCTTCTCACCCACATGAGCCTCAGTGAGTTAATCTCTGCGGCCTCCTCAGCTTAAAAACCTCACACTGATCCCAGGCTTCCTGCCTTGATCTGTCAATAAGGATGAATGTGGGGAATTGCAATTGTCTACCAGTAGCCCTTGCGACACAGAAAAAGGAAGGTAAATGTACAATGGAATAAAGCACCGTGTGTGCAGTCCACAGCTGTGCCTCGGTGGGCCCGGCACCATCTACCTCTTGGAGGGATCCAGGCCTCTCGGACCCCATCATGCCAGAATTAGAGGCCGGCTCCACGTGGCTGCACTGTACCTGCCAGCAGGGTTACACCTGTATGATTAGTAACGTGTAAGAGCAGATTTTATTGGAATAAAAATTAAAATGATCAAAATAGAGTCGGAACCCAGCCAAAGAGGGAGTGTGGGAGGAAAAGAGTCTGCGGCTTTTTTAAAGCAGGCCAACCACATGGAGGTGGGGATGACCTCTTCCACATGCCCCCAGCAGCTCCTCCAGCCATCTGTCCCTGCCAGCTCCTGGCCTGGTTAGCTGGCTTCCAGAAATGTGATTGTCTGGAGTCTAACCGGGGCATGCTTGGAGCTGTCACCCTGAGTCAAGCCTGGGGCAGGAGACGGGAAGAGCTGGCCGGGAAGGCATGAAGGCAGGGACCTTGGCGGCTGGCTGAGATGCTCAAATGATGGCGGAGGACAGAATGGTCAGGCATACCCTGGCGGCTCCCCGTTTTTGGAAGGAGAATAGGAACGGATGTCCAGGGAGGGCGTATTCTGCCCACCATGTACAACACCAAGCGCTTTGGGGAATCTACAGAATCAAAGAGCCACAGACGCATGGCCTGGCCGCATGCCGTCTCCCAAGCATATTTCAGGGTTTAACCTCAGCTCACCCCAGTAATGCTGTGTTTGCAGAACATGGGGGTGTCTGGAGCTCGGCGGGGTCACAGGGTCACCCCAGAGTGGCGTGGGACGGACACTTAAAGTTGAGCCAGTCCAGCCTGCTCATTCCCCACTCAAGGCCCAGGGAGGGGCTTGGTGGGGGGCGGTTCCTAAGCTTAGAGCACAACTGCCCTCCCTCCTCCTCCTCTCCATCCCAGCTCCTGCTCCAGGTCTTCCCTCGACAGGCTGGGTACCTCCACCCCACCCTCTGCCTATGTCTGTGCCACTGGGGGCTGTTTCCAGTGTGGATGTTGGGGTGTATGGTCCTTCTGTTATCCCTGGATCCAGAGTTACCTCTGAGGGGCCCAAACACCTCTGTAATTCAAGTTGCCGGGGCTGCTGTGAAGCCGAAAACGTTTGTGGGGAGCAGAGAGTGCAGGAGCCTCAGCACCCACTCCGCACGCCATCCTGGCCACAAGAGCGTCCACCCTCCTCATTTTGCAGGAAGCCCCCACCCAAAGGAATGGAGATGGGGTGTGGGGGGCTTCCCCCAGAGACCCCGAGGCATGTACTCCAGGCCCTGGGGTAACCTGGACAGCATTTGCCTCTGAGGCACCAGGACTCTAGACCCAGAGGCAGAACACCCAGCTTGGAAGGGCCAGAGAGCCTGGGGAAGGAGCAGATGGCACCTCAAGCTCAACCCCTTCTCTGCAGTACCTCCCCAACATGTGCCACTCACATGATGTTTACTGATCAGATCTGGGGTTTCTGACATGCAGTAATCAGATCACGGAGGTGTTAATTGGATCAGGCAGAAGGCTTCCAGGAGACACCAGCTGAAAGTGGCTATTAAATAACAGGGGTCTGGGCACATGACCAAGGCGGTTTCTAACCCCACTCCTCCTCCTTCCCTCCTGGGGGCAGGACACAGGAAAGTTTGGTTGCATTATCTCCTTTAATTCCCACGGGGAATTTACAAGGTAGGTTTCAACATCCCCACGTAACAGAAGGAAAAACAGAGGCTTGGAGGTTAAGAAAATGGCCCCATAACTCACAGCAATAAATAAATCTGGAATTCCAATCCAGATTTATCTAATATCGTTTCCAACTCAAATATTGTTTCCAACTCAAAAACTGTTTCCTCAAACCTGGTCATGTCAGACCTCCCAACCTCTGGGACCCAGCAGGTGGTCCACTCTGGCCAGCCTCTGAGGCTGAGTGTTGGATAATGGGAAGGCGGCATTGATGCGGATGCGTGGTCTGTAGGGGAAGGTCAGCCACTGGACAGCTCCTCTGAGCCTTGACTCCCTCAGGCTGGGGTGCTGGCCTTCCCCCGGGCAGCAGCTGAGGGCCTGAGTCTCATATCCTCAGACTGCTGTAGATTGAAGATCTCAAGTCTTTCTCCTGAATATGAAGATGCCCTTCCCTTCCCCAGTGCTACTCCCTAAGACCCTAGCGGCAAGAACTTGGCTGCTCCCCTGGAAAGTGGTGGTGGAGTGGGGAGGGGATGGGAAGAGAGGGAGGGGGAGAGAGAGAGAGAATATATTAGATATCACAGAAGCAAGCTGGAGTCCCAGCAATGTGCTTGCTCCAGCAAGACTCCCTGCCCACCTCATGATGGGTCAATGAACACACCGAGGCACACACACAAATACACACATGCACACATACAAATATACCCTAGCACACACATGCAGACATACAAGTACATACAAAGCACACATGCACACATATGCACACATACAAATACACACATGCACACAAATACAAATACACGCATAACATATGCACACAAATACACACATGGCACACATGCACACATGCAAATACACACTTGGCACATATGCACACATACAGCACACATACACACATACAAATACACACAGCACATAGGCACACATACAGATGCACACCTAGCACACACACAAATACAACATATACTTAGCACACACCTGCACATACACAAATACACACAGCACACACCTGCACGCAGCACACGCACTCACGCACAACAGGCCTCTACCTGCCTGCTTCACTTCCCCAGCTCTGTGGGCCTCTGCTCTGGGGATCACCTCCTTGTTCAGAATGCTATCACCACGAGAAGAGACTTTGGTCTGCTCCTGCTGTTCCTAGCTCTGTACCCGCAGCTCCTAGCATGGTGCCTGAAATAAGCAGGTGCTATGTGGGCATTTGCTGAATAAGTGAAGCCATGCGCCATGAAAGGGGTGTGAGTGAGAATTGCAGTGTGGGAGCTGGGGAGGAGGAGGAAGGAAAGGGAGGTCTGAGAGATGGGGAGGGGCAGGCCTGGGGGAGAGCACGGCCCTGCGTGGGGGAGGCAGAGAAAGAGAGTCAGGGTGGCCACAGGTGATAAAGGCCGTTTGCTGTGAGATTCTCTTGCCCTACAGCTCCAGACGAAGGGGGTGTCCCACAGACACCTGGGTACAATATTAGTGTGTGGCAGGGCCTGGGAAGGAGCCCCTCGTGCCTCCCAGAGATCCCATGCAACATCAGCCTCCCGCACAGCCATGACTCGGCCCTGGAGGGCACCCAGCCTCGGGTCATCAGAGGAAACCCTGTCTCCTCCTCGCCTGGACTGGCCAGCAGCACAGGCTGCCTCCTAGGGAGGTGTGGAGTCACTAGGAAGGCAGCCTGGGGCCCAGGCCAGGCCCAGATGGGCCCAGCTGTTGGCCACAGCCCCAGGGCAGGCAGGAAGCTTGGGTGCGGGGAGTAGCCGCTGACCACGCTCCGCAGAGCATGCGGGGAGCCAGCATGCAGTTGGAGGGGGGCTGGTGGGGGCAGCATCAGTTCAAGGCTGTCATCCACTCCCCACCAGCAGGCCCTGGCAAGGGCCCATCCTCCCCAGAAGGCGTGGAGGCAGCCAGGAGGTCTGAGAGGGGCCAGGGGAGCTGGGAGGACAGGGTCCCTGCAGCCTAGGACCAGTCGTCAGGCAGCCCGATAGTGTGGTAGGCGTGGCTTAGGCGGCCTGATGGGGAAGCCCTTGACACACAGGAGCACAGACGTCACAGGTCACAGCCTCAGGGGGATACAACGAGGCCTCGGCGCTCCCAGTCTTGTGTCCCAGGCAGGCGGCCCTCACCTGCCCCCACTGCCTGCCCCAACATGCTTGGCCTGTCCTGGGCAGGGACACACACACCTGGAGTCCCAGCTGCAGGTGGTGGAAGCCTGGAGACCTGAGTCCTAGGCGGCTTTGGGACAGAACCACTGGGCGATCTGGGGCAGCAGGGGCAGTGGAGAGGGACCTGCAGGGTGAGTGTGGCAGCAGCGGCGACCTCTATGAGAGAAGGCAGCCTGGCATATGAGCCAGTGATCAGGACAAGATGTCAACACACCTGTGTCCCCACTCCAACTGCGGACCTGGAGAGAGCCTCCCCCCCTCCCTGGAGAGGGGGCACGGGATGGTATGAGAGTCGGCCGGAGCGCCACTCAACCTCTTTGACCCTCAGTTTCCTCATCTGCAAAATGGGTTTGCATGAATGTATGAAAGCACCCATCACAGTGCATTTTGCTTGTCAATATATTTCTGCATATGCATATTCATGCGTTCTCTCCAGCCTCCCTGTCCCAGCATTCCGGCCTTTGAAAGGGGATGCTGGCTGTCCAGCACTCAGTAAGGCTGCAGCTCTACTCTGATCATATGGTCCCTGCAGCCCTCATCCTCCCTCCATGGCCTCCAGATGACAAGTCCCTGGTGACAGCTCCCTGCCATGGCTAGCAGCTTCTGAGAAAAGGAGGGAGATGAAGCTGGTTTGGAATGGGAGGTGTGACCTTGTCTTCAGAGCTGGCTGCTTGCCTCCCTCTACCCCTAGCCCAGGATGCACAGGCAGAGCCCCGACCATTTCCTTTCTGGGGACTCTGGTGGGAGGTATGGGGCCCTAGGAGTTGTCTCCTCACTTCAGTGTGTACCTGCTGCATGCCCAGGGACCAGACCAGCGCATCTGGACTCACCTCATCTGCATCATCCCTGTGCCGGTGCCTGCCAACAGCTAAGTTGTTCCCAAGCTCGTCCTTCCATACGTGTTCTCCTGATGGGTTTTGGATATTTTCATTCTCCCTCACCTCACCGGGGCCTTGGAGGATACTTTCCCGGGTGCTGGCTACCCAGCACCCCCACTACTGACACAAGAAGGGGAGCTGCCCTGGGTGAAGATGAGAGGATGTAATCGGTTTTCTGGAAGCTAGCACAAGGTACCTGGGACCAAATCTCAGCCCAGCCAGGGATGACTCTCTGACTATAGGCAAATTCTTTGACTTCTGTGATCTCAGTTCTGTAAAGCAGGGGACTCTCCTGTGAGACTTTGCTGATAGAACTCTGTGATTACAGATGTAGCTGTCTGGAATAGTCCCTGGGCTCGTGGAAGGCACACAGTCAACACAACTATGGATGTTGCCATCCTGCCTCTCCTTCTGGCTCTTGGGGCTCATGGAACGACAATCTTCTGCCGATCCCGCCCGCCAGCCCACCGCTATCCTGACAGATATGTATTCATAGGAGTTTTCACCTCCTGCTTCTGCACTGACTATTTTATTTCATTTTTATGATATCCCTAAAGGTGAAATATTCTTTTTAGTTCTACAGATGGGAAAAGTGAAGCCCAGAGGGTCTGAGTCACTACTCTGAGGTCACACAGCCAGTTGGTGTCAGAGTTGTTCTCAGGCGACCCAAACCCAAGGCTTTTCATCCCATCTCCCCAGTGGGAAGGTGCTAGGATCCTGTGCCCCAACCTGTTAACACCGATCCTCCCACCATTCGCTGCCGCCATGACTTTAGAGCCAACTAAGCGTATACAGGCGACAGGAGTTGGCTGGACTCACAGGCAGGTTGCTGGGGTTGGGAGACTCGGTGGTGGGGGAATGAGTCCTAGACCCCAATCCCTGGCCCTCCTGGCTCAGGTCGCTGGCTTCATTGGCTGATGGCAGCTGTGCGGGCCTGTGCAGGACAGCTCAGGTGGCACAGGCCTCCCTGACAGCCAGCTGGCCGAGGCAGCCCCATGCATCAGCCAATTTTAATTGTTTATTCTCCAGCCTTGTTTATGACTCGATAAAATCCATAACATGGAGAGTACCTGTCTCCCCTGGCTTCCCCTCTGCCTGGCTCGCGTTCCCTGGGGATGCAGCTCTGCTCTTTATAGAAACCACTTGCTGAACGGGACCGACTTGAAACCCATCACTGTCAGTAAATGACCCTCAGGAGAGGAAGCTGCCAGGTAAGCATGAGGCAGTGGGCATGACGTGGATCGCTGGCCTTTTTCTTTACAGAGGCTCGAAATGACCCTACAGGGAGCAGCATATCCCCCTGCAGGGACTAACCCCCGCCAGGCTCTGTACCTATGTCCCTCCAGCAGGGGAAGGTGGGAGTGGCGCTGGACAGGTGGTGAGAAGACGTGGGTCTGGCCGGGGCCTTGCACCTGTGAGCTCTAAGACCTTGTTTAAGTCACTGCACCTCTCTGGCCTTCCGTTTCCATTTACACAATAAAATGAATGAATCAGGCACCAAGAGCCAGCTTGCTTTGGTTTTTCCTCAAGTAGTGGACCCCTTTCTTTAAGTAAAATCCTAAACAGATCCCCAGTACATGAGAGAGCTGAAGAAAAGATTTTCTGGGTAAGGAGCAAGTGGAAAGTACAGTATCCACCTAGAAAGAGTTGCGGTTTTTCATTTTTCCAGCTGAAGTCTACGAGTTTCCAGCAGGCTCAGACTAGGTGGTTTTCACTGCTGTGTCTATGCAGTGGGCCTGGTCCAGTAATGTGTCTCTTGTAGGCTTAGTACATTTGTACAGGAGGAAGGTAGGTAGGCAGGAGGGAGGGAAAAAAGGAAGAGAGGAAAGAAGGAAGGGGAGGGGGAAAAAGAGGAGAGAGGGAGAAAGGAAGGAGGGAGGAAAGGGGAAGAAGAATAGATGAAGACATGGGGAGGGAGGGGAACACACATTAAGCCACTTTTTTCTCTCACTTCAAGCACAGCTCAAAATCCATTCCGCCACCCTAAGCCCTTCCTCTCCGTCCTGAGACTCAAGCTAAAAGCAGAGGCTGTGTCCCAGTCCCTGTCAGAACCCAGTCTGTTCCCTACGTACAGGGAGCTCAGCCACTGGTCTCTGACACAGGGGCCCAGCCTCCTGAGCTGTTATGGGGGGGCCCTTCGGTGAAGGTAGGTGCCAAACCATGTCTGCTGACACAGTCCATATGTCTCACACACCTATGGTTATCTGTCAAAGTATGTGACTGCTGTTGTGATTAATAAGATAGAAATCCATTTAAAAATGATACCAAACCCACAGAGCCCTGTGTCATTATGTTTTCTCAAACAGTAGTTGCTAAATAAACCACCACAAGCACATGGAGATCCCTGAGTTTCCTAGGGGAAGGGGTCCTTGTGCTGGATGGGACCTGGTTCCAGGTGGCCTGAGCCCAGGGCAGACTCCCACCCTTCCCTGGCCATTGCAGCTCCCGCCGCATCCTCGGTCCCATCCAGCAGCACCGGATTTTTCTCCGGGAGCCCAAGGATGGCCACCGTCTGCAGGGCCAGAGGCCACATCTGGAATTCATTCTCTTCATTAAATTGGTGGCTGTTTCCCAAGCCCTGGCTCCCTTGATCCTCCCAAAGCCCTGTTCCTGCTGCTAACAAGGACAGTAATTTGTTCATTAAAAATGGGACGCCTTCCCAACAGGCCTCCCTGGCTTCTGCCTCCCCTGGGGGAGGGGGCGACAGCAGTCCTTGGTCCCAGGATCAGAGCTGTCCCACCTGGAGGGGACACCCCGGGCCTCTCTAGGTCAGAGCCTCACCTGCTCTGGTCACTTGGCCATAGCCTCCCCAAGCAACTCTGATTGTGCCTGCGGATGGAGTGGGCAGAGGCCGACAGGAGCCCCTACCAGTTCCTCTCCTGCTTTGCGACAGGCCTTTGTGGTCATCCAATCGATGCGGACAACTTGATCTGGCATCAAGGCCCTGTGCAAACCACAGCCCATCAAGAGGCACTTCTTGTCGAGAAAACAAACAGTCCTCCTCCCCAGTGCCTGGCCACTCCTATCTCCATTCCTTGCCGGCTACCCTTTCCCTGTCCTTGGAGCAGCTCAGACGGACTAATCCGGAGCTGTTCACTCCTCTGCATCCCAATCTCTGCCCTGGCTGGTCTGGGTCCACCAGGGAACAGGAGGCAGGATGCCATGGTTTGGGGGGCAGGACTCTGTGCATAGGAACCCACCCAAGAGAGGCCTCAGGGCCTTTGGTGCCTTTATGAGTGATCTTTTTATTTTATTATTTTAAAAAAGCATTTTTTATTTTTGAGACAGAGTCGCATTCTGTCACCCAGGCTGGAGCACAGTGGCATGATCTTGGCTCACTGCAACCTCCGCCTCCCAGGCTCAAGCAATTCTCCCGTCTCAGCTTCCCGAGTAGCTGGGATTACAGACATGCACACCGTGACCAGCCAATTTTTATATTTTTAGTAGAGACAGGGTTTCACTATTACTCAGGCTGGTCTCGAACTCCCGACCTCAGGTAATCCACCCGCCTTGGCCTTCCAAAGTGCTGGGATTATAGGCGTGAGCTACTGTGCCTGGTGTTATGAATGATCTGAGTTTCAGCACATGTACCCTTTGATGTGGCATGCTGGGTGGCACACTGTCTCCCCAAGTTCGTGTCCACCCAAAACCTCACAATGTGACCTGATTTGGAAATAAGGTTGTTGCTATGCTCTGAACTATGGTGGGCCCTGGTCCAATACGCTGTCCTTCTGTGACGAGGGAAAGGTAGACAGAGACACATGCACAGAGAGAAGACAGGATGAGACCCAGAGAATCAGGGACAGGGCCGAGGGGCAACAGAGGCAGAGACTGGAGTGAGGCATCTCTCGGCTAAGGATCACGGAGAATCGCCAGTAGCACCTGGGAGCTAGGAGACGGTCGGGGGACAAGCTCTCCCCGGGGCCTCCCGAAGGAACAAACCCTGCCAGCACCTTGATTTTGGATAACTGGACTCCAGAACTGTGTTTTTTTTTTTTTTTGAGACAGAGTCCCACTCTTTTGCCCAGGCTGGAGTGCAGTGGTGCGATCTTGGCTCGCTGCAACCTCCGTCTCCCAGGTTTTAAGCAAATCTCCTGCCTCAGGCTTCCAAGTAGCTGGGATTACAGGCAACTGCCACCACGCCTGGCGCCTGGCTAATTTTTGTATTTTCAGTGGAGACAGGATTTTGCCATGTTGTCCAGTCTGGTCTCGAACTCCTGACCTCAGGTGATCTGTCCGCCTTGGCCTCCCAAAGTGCTGGGATTATAGGCGTGAGCCACCACGCCTGGCCCAGAACTGTGTTTTAAGCCACCCAGTTTGTAGTACTTTGTTTTGGCAGCTGCAGGAAACCAATACAGGTGGGTAGGCAACTTGGGCACTTTTGGGAAACTGAGGACCAGACTTCGGAGTGGCTTCACTCCAAGGTCACAAAAACAAGGCAGTGACACAACTGAGGCTGGAGTTGGATCCCCACTCGCACCCCGAGAATCCTTTGTGAGGCCCAGAGACTGAGAAGGAGCCCAGGCCCGCACGCTGCAGCCACTTTGTGAGGGAGGAAGTGAGGGCTGCCAGGTCTGAGCATAGCCTGGGCAGGGAGCTTCCTCCACGGCCTCCCCAGCTGCATGCACAGCCTGGAACAGGGCCTTGGCAACGGTGCAGCATCTCTGACTCAGTATCTAGGATTCTCCCATTCTTAGTAGAGTGCTGGCTGCCTAGCAGACACTAATAAATGAATACGCGATGGAAGAAAAAAGTAGTTTTTTTTTTTTTAATGAAGTTCCTTTGCAGAATCCTCCTTTTTCGATGCCAGATGGAAACGAAGTTGGATGACATTTTTCCCATTCTCAGTCTCTGAAATCCCGAGAAACCCACACAAGGAATTCTGTGTTCAGGTCTGGGCACTGTCCTTCAGGAAGGATGCTGATTTAAAGCAGGATTTCTCAACCTTGGCCCTATTTTTTTTTTTTTTTTTGAGACAGAGTCTCGGTCTGTTGCCCAGGCTGGGGTGCAGTGGCGTGATCTCAGCTCAGTGCAATTTCTGCCTCCCAGGTTCAGTGATTCTTGTACATCAACCTCCCAAGTAGCTGGGATTACAGGTACCTGCCACCATGCCCAGCTAATTTTTGTATTTTTAGTAAACACTGGGTTTCACCATATTGGTCAGGTTGGTTTTGAACTCCTGACCGCAAGCGATCCACCCACCTCGGCCTCCCAAAGTGCTGGGATTATGGGCATGAGCCACCGTGCCCCGCCAGTGTTGGCGCTATTGACAGCTTGGGTGGGATCATTCTTTGGTGGAGGATGACCTGAGACACTCACCACCCTCCCAGGTTGTGATGACCAAGTGTCTGCAGACATCGTCGCATGTCCCCTGGAAGGCAACATCATTTCCTGCAGAGACCACATTGTGCTGGCCATAGGGGTCCAGAGCCCGCAGGCCCTGCCCCCAGAGACCTCCCTGGAAGTGACCGTGATGCCTGGCCACGCAGGCAGAGGCTGCCCCACTATGCTAGAGGGAGGTTTCTGGGCTGGATCGAGAGGATTCACGCTGACTGCCAATGTCCCTTCCCCTAGAAGATTCAAAAATGCTCCGGGCACCTATCACACGGATAAGTTGGAGAGACGACTCCTCTCTCCTCTGAAATGCAGCTATCCTGAGTCCCAAGGCGATGCACACTCTGGAGAGCGTAGGATGCCACACCAGGCAGGACGGGCTTCCCAGTGTGCAGGGAGCTTGGGCCCCTGTAACTCCCACCCCCATCTCAGAATCTATAAACAGAGCAGCAGACACTTACGCTTCCTAGTTCTGTGCCAGGGACTTTTCAAACATTATCCAGTTATTGCTTCTCTTTAAAACTGCACTGCTAGAGGAGAAGTATTAGCCTCACTTTAAAGAGGAAACCAAGGCTTAGAGAGGTTAAGAAAGTTGCCAGAAGTCACGCAGCTTGTGCGTGGCAAAGCTGGGTCCCCAACCTAGGTCTGTCTGGCTCCTTCCACAACACAGGTCCTGGCACACCTGGGACCCTCTACGGATGTACCCAACCTGAGCCACTTGCTGGGAGCAGAGGCCAGTGGCCACAATGAGTGTCCTCTTAACAGAGCCCTGGAGAAGCAGTGTCATAAAGAGGAGGATGGGCAGGGAGAGGCGCAGAACCTACCAACTTCCCCTGGCAGGAAGACAATGCTTGTCTCAGAACCCAGAGCCAAATGGGCAGCAGGTCCCCTGGAGATTGCCACTCAGAGGGAACGCCCGTGCCGGGCAGTGCCAGCGTCAGCCTCCCTGGCCAGGAGAGTGTTTATTTCCAGGGCGAGGCTGGGAGTGGTTTCCAGGTGGGGGTCCGTGGAAATAACGCACTCACACATACTCTCTTGAGGGAACAGAGCCCCATTCAGCCTGTTCAGCAGAGCGGACCCGCAAGGCTAACGGCCTACATTCCGGGCAGGGTGGAAAAGGCGATTCAGAGAGGAACACCCAGTTGGAGCCAGCCCCGGCACCACCCCCTCATCCTTTACATCCTCTCCCAGGAAGACAAAACAAACTCGGGGCACAGGGAAGAGACCTGGCACTTGGGACACCCTCAGTTTTCCAGGGAAGTCATGAGCCTGCAAAACACAGCATTGCAACCACACATGACACTTTACATCCCCAAAGACCGGTGGGCAGCTGGCTTAAAGGAACAAGCAGCTGGTCTGCGATCTCCACTGCCACCTCCTGTTCCTTGCCCTGCTGAGCCCTGGGACTGAAGGCAGGGGGACAGCCAGGAGACGGCTACAACAGTCCAGGAGACCTTGATGACTCAGTGTGAGGGGTGTGGGGCCGGGAGGTGTGGAAAGAGAAGGGATACCATTAGGGGTTCAGGCCTAAGCGATGGTGCCAGTTGGTCTCGCAACAGGCACGTGGGTATAGAAATGAGAAGGCTCAGCTTGGGGGTTGGTGCTAAGGGAAGGACTGGAAGGCTGAGCTGAGGTCCAGGAGGTCCGGGACTCATCGCAGCCACTTCACAGGCATCATGGGCGAGGATGCCATCAGCACAGTGATGGCATCTAAAGCTGTGCGGGAGGTGGGTAGAGAACACTGGCACACACGCACATCTAGCGGCCACTGCAGGAGAGGAGGCCCCCAGTGATCCTGGAAGGAGAGTTAGAGAGCCAGGGGGATCCCCAGAAGGCTGTAGTGTCCCTGAAAGCAGAGAAGAAAAGGAGGCCACCACTGGGCAAGGCCAACTATGGGCAAGCGGGCAAGGCCATGAGAGGGTCCCTCTGGTTTACCAACATGGAGATCACAGGCAACTTTGACCTTGAAGCTTCAAGAGAGGGATGAGGCCTGGGGTGACGCGGGTGGGCAATGAGGTGGGGGAAAGAGGGGCAATCCCTTCAAGAGGTTTAGAGCGAAGGAAAGAGGTAGGGAAGAGGCCAGCGCCGTCAAGAGAAATCGCTAAGGGACGCGGTAGGCCAGGATGACGGGAAGGACTTGGCAGAGAGAGGGGATGAAGGTCCAGGTGAGGGGTGGGATCCAGGCTCAGGTGGAGGTCTGGCCTTGACCACAGGAAATGGGTGTGAAGAAGAAAGCATAGGGGTGGAAGAAGGCTTGTGGGAAGGCTGGAATCCCGGAGACTCTTACTTAAGGGGTTCTCCACATCTTGGAGAAGGCAGTCGGGACCTTCAGCTAAGGAGAGGCATGAGTGGAGGATGTTGCAGAGATGGAAATAATGGCCCACAACCCCTGTGTCAGATTTTCCTGCTCTCCTTTCCTAAGTCAGCCCTGCGTCACCTCCTTCAGGAAGGCCTCCTTGTTACCTAATCCCGACGAGTTCCCTGTCACTCCTCCAAACTTGGGCAATACTCTGGCATGCCTCCTTGCACTGACCTTGGCATGGGGATGACCTGTTTGGGTTCCTCACTAACTCCAAGCATGTGCCAACAGGTTGGATGCACATGTAACACACCAGCCCTTTGTGGCACACTCAGCTCATAATTGGTGCTCAAAACTGAGTGACTGGCAGATCGGTAGTCCTTTCTCTGGACTCAGCCTCCTGCTCTTCACCAAGCCTGGGAAAGCTGACGTTCCACTTCCCTGACAGCCCAGCACGACCACAGAAAACTGTGGAGTTTGCTTTTTTCTTCCTATCTTTTAAGGAAAAAAAGAAAAATAAAAAACCCCACTCATACCAAACAAACAAAATGAGATGGCCTTGTTGACGTGCTGATGGGATCTCATTAGCAGAGATGGGGCTGTGCTGGTTTTCCTTTGCAAAGATCCTATTTATTTTGTGGGGTGCTTGGAGGGGCACATCAGTCTTGCTGCTTCTTACTGCTTTTTGCTTCACATCTTGACTAGCACAAAGAACTCATAATGAAAAGAGGCAGAGATTCTCAGAGGCAGCAGCGAGAACCCAGAAGCTGGTGAGAGGTGGCTCCCTGGGGAAGCCAGACGGAGCAGGCCCCCACCCCTACCCCAGGAAAGATGGATGGGGCAGGGGCTCTGGGTGATCCGCTGAGCTCCTCTTCTGAGGTGGGGCGGGGCAGCTGCTTATGGGTACAGGGTCTGGTGAGTAAATGCTGGGAGGGGCTTTTAGGGGGTAAGAAACAGCACCCCAACTGCCACTTCCTCAGAGCCTGGTACGGGTTCAGTCCTCTGCTATTTCATCAGCAGCATCTGTAACCCTTGCAACACCCACGAAGGCGGGGCTCACCGTTTCTACTCCGAAGATGAGGCTCAGTGAGTTGTAAATCGACCCACGTGCCGTGGCTGGTGAGTGGTGAAATTAGGTTCAAACCCCGGTTTGGTTCCCTGCAGAGCCTGTTTTCTTTTAGAGAGTCACAATCGACTCTATTCATGGAGAAAAAGCCACTATCCACTCCATCCATGCAGAATCCAGATGTTCAGTTCCGAGAATGGAGAGGAGAAGGGAACAGGCCCTATTAGTCATGGAAACGAATATTCTCCATGCTGGAAGCGGTGACAGAGGGTGAGGAAGGGCACAGGGCAGGTGGAGGGAAAGCTTCCCACGGCGTGCAGACTGAACAGGAGGGCGTTTTTCCAGGCTTCCAAGATGGAAAAGCATCAGAATGGCCCAAGAGCCAACACTTTTTGATGGTCTCCAATATTCAAGCTAGACCATGAGGCTGGACAGGCAAGGGGACGGTCCCTTCCTCCCTCATTCATTCCATACCCCTTTCCTGAGTGGTCTCTTTGTCCCACGCTCCCTGGGAGAAATGTGTCCCCGAGAAGAGGCAACTACTGATCCAAGTGACACATAAGTGGCATGGACAACAAGTGGTCAAGACGACTTCACAGAATCCTCCAGATCTCTAAGGAGGAAGAGAGGAGTCCTCCTCACCAGCACCACCCTGATGAGAAGAGACCCTAGCAGGCAGCCGTAGAAAAGCACAGCTGTGGCATCCACTCTGATCAGCCGGCGTGATTGGTACATATCTCAACTAGGACCTGGCCTGAGAGCAGGGAGAGGCCCACACCCAATCATTTCTTCATTCAACTGTGTGTGTGTTCAGCGCCTGCTATGTACCAGACCCTGATCTGGGCATTTGGGATTCACCGGGGGAGCCTTCGGACAAAGATTAGTGCTCTTGTGGAGCTCACACACACACACACAAAAAGCAGAACACTCAGCCAGGGAAGGGGTCTCCGGTGGGAGAGAGGTGTGTGGAGTAGGCTGCAGTGTTCAATACCAGAGGCAGGATAGACCCCACTGAGGAGGCGACATTCAGCCAAGGAGTCACCTGGGGTGCAGCGTGGAGGGCAGCCAGATCAGCGCACCCCAAGGTTTTCCAGGGGCATTGCGGGGCAGGCTGGGGAGACAGAACAGAGGCCACGGGGCTGAAAAGCAGCAGAGAGTCAGATCTCAGGGGCCTCCTAAGCTTCTATAGGGAAAGCATTTACTCTGAGGATTTTACGATGCAGGCTTTTAAGCAGAGGACATACGCTCTGACTTCTGACTTCTGTGTGTATGTGTGGTTTTTTTTTTTTTTGTTCCTGTTAATATTTTATTTTAGAACAGCTTCTGATGACAGTCCAGTTATAAAGATAGAACAGAGAATGTCCATATGCCCCGTCACCCAGTTCTCCCTTTCCTTAACTTCTTGCATACTACGGTACATTTGTCACAACCAGAAAAAGAATGTGGGTCTGTGACCAGTAACTACACCCCACAGCACACTGGGGTTTCCCTCGTCTTTCCCAAATGTCCCTTTCTGTTACCCGGGATCCCGTCCAGAATCCCACATTCCATTCCATCGTTACGTCTCCTTAGGCTCCTCTGGACTGTGACAATTTCTCAGGCATGTCTGGTGTCTGATGACCTCAACAGTTTTGAGGGGTGCCGGTCGGGTCCTTTGTAGACTATCCCTCCCTTTGATTTTCTCTGATATGTTTCTCATGGTTAGACTGAGCTTGTGGGTTTTGTGGGGGATGACCAGAGAGGTAAAGGGCCCTTCTCAACCCATCATGTCAGGGTGCCTGCTGGCAACGTGTCTCACTGCTCATTATGTTAACCCTGATCAGCTGGGGAAGTCAGGGTTTGCCAACTTTCTCCACTGCAAAGTTACTTTTAAATTTTCCATTTTTTTTTTTTTTGGAGACAGAATTTGGCTCTTGTCGCCCAGACTGGAGTACAGTGGCATGATCTTGGCTCACGGCAACCTCTGCCTCCCGAGTTCAAGCAATTCTCCTGCCTCAGCCTCCTGAGTGGCTGGGATTACAGGTGCCCGCCACCATGCCCAGCTCATTTTTGTATTTTTTAGTAGAGACGGGGTTTTACCATGTGGGCCAGACTGGTCTCGAACTCCTGACCTCAGGTGATCCACATGCCTCGGCCTCCCAAAGTGCTGGGATACAAGCGTGAGCCACCGCGCCCAGCCTAAAATTTCCCTTTCTATATTACACTCTCAGGAAGCAACTGCCCTAGCAGCAGCCCACACTCAAGGGAAGGGAGATCATGTCTATTTTTAAAGGCTCACCGTGGCTACTGTCTATTGTGAGGAGGTGACTGCAGCAACTCAGGACAGAGATGACGGTGGCTGGCACTGTGTCGCAGCAGAGAAGGATGATGGGAAGCAACTGAACTCTACATATATGAATCAAATATCTTCTGTTAATCAGATCCTTCCATTGGCTTAGATGTAGGGTAGAAGAGAAAGAGTCAAGGGCAGTCTTGAGGTTTGGGCTGCAGATAACTGTATTGATGTCAGTGAAGCCTCAGAAGGCTGCTGGAGGAAAGCTTTTTAGGGGAAGATCAGGCATTTGTGAGACCTTGGGTGTGTTCAGTTGGGATGGCTTGGTATTCAAAGTGAATGCGGCATTGGAATGATAAGCCTGGAGTGTGAGAGATGGGTCTGGGCTGGAGGGATACACATGGGTGGCGCAGGCAGAGGATGGATGAGATCACCGAGGGGTGGGTACTCACGGGAAGGAGGAGAGAGCCCAAGACCGAGTCCAGGACGCCCTGACATCACAGGCTGGACCAGGAGGTGGAGCCAGCGAGGGAGGCACCAAACCCAGAGCCAGCCGAGAAGACCAGGATGGACTGGGTCCCAGGGCCGAGAACCAGCCCCACCAGAACAGCTGCGGTGGAAGCCCGAATGCGTTTAATATAGGAAGGGAGGAGAGGAATTAGAGACAGGGGCATTAACAACTTTTTCATGACATTTTGCTGCAAAGGGAGCAAAGGCATGCGGTGGAAGCTGACAGGGAAAACAGCTCAATAGAAGGTTTGTTTTTCAAGATGGGAGGAATCACAAAACATTTCTCTGCTAATGGGGATGACCTTCAAGGGAGGTACCGGGTGCCCTCTTACCTACCTGCAGTTTACAACAGCTCCCCGGGGTCTCTCCACATCCCAAAGGGGCCAAAGCGCAAGAAGGAGGTGGGGAGCTGCAGGGGCCAAGGTGGGAAGGAGCAGTTGCAGGAGACACTCCTAGAAACCACGAGGGCCCCCAGGGCCCAGGGAGACAGAGTCCCTGCTGGCTGCGTCCCTCCCATTCCAGCAATCAACAGGCAGCTGTCAGGAGACAAAAACAGCTCAGCAGACCTGGAGCAGGGGCTGGGGCTGCTGGAGCTCAGGCAGGCATCTGCACTAGAAACAAGGGTCCTGCCGAACGAGATGGAAGCAGGCTTCTCCACAAACCCTCGTGCAGCCCATCAGCCCTTCAGAGCCGTGGGGAAGACACATCGTCTCTCTCCTCCAAGTCCCTGGGGAGACGACAGTGGTCTCTGGGAGGCGCTAAAAGCTTTGGACTCATTGCTCTCCAGGGATCCCCAGTCTGAGGGGCTGAAACTCCCTGAAAGTGTACCCTAAAAGTTGTGTGCCCATGCACAGGCATGTGATTGAGGAGGACACCCATAGGTTTCATCAGCTCTTCGAAGGGGTCTGTGTCCTCAGGAGAGATGAGGAGGCCCAGCCAGTCACTTAAGGCACCGTGAAATGCACCTTTTCCCCCCGCTCCAAGCTCAAAACCTGCCTGCCCCATCCCAGACACTGCAGAAAGGAGGAGAAATCAATCCGCTGGCCATTTTGTTCTCAGCCTGAATTTTGGCCCAGCACGCGTCCCAAGCGGCTGCAAATCCCAGGGACAGCAGGCATGGCCCTTGGTATCTGGGTCATTCACTGGGCTGCTTCGGCATAGCCGTGAGGCAGCCAGGGGAGCGAATGACATTGCTAATTTCCCCCACAGCAGCCACGAGAGAGGCAGGAGTGTGTATGTGTGTGTGTATATCTGTGCAACTGGTGTTTCTGTGTGTGCACGTGTTTTTGTGTGTAAATATTGTGTGTCTGTGTGTGTTAGGTGTGTCCAAGAAGGATGGAGAGGGCGTGTGAGCATATGTATCTGTATATATGTGTTCATGTATATATCTATGCATTTGGTATGTGTACAAGTGGAGAAGTGTGTGTGTGTGTGTGTGTGTGTGCATGTGTGTGTGTGTATGAGAGACAGAGAAAGACGAAGGGTCAGGAATATGGAGATCAACAGAACATGGGAGGCCTGTGCCCCCCACTTCCCTATTCTCAGAATGAACAGGAGGATCTGTCAGAAATGTTACAGAATGTTCCGAAGGATGTGAAGTCAGCTACAGGTCTCAATACTGTATCCTATGCACAGTCTGAAATTGCATTTTTCTAGAAATCCAAGTAATGTGTGCCCTAGGTCACGCTGCGATTTTGCAAGAGGCCAGGGGCACAGAGGGGTTGTGGAGCTGCTCAGGTTCACACAGCTCTGAGGGACGCAGGCTTCTGGTTCTCTCCCGGGATGGGGGTTTAGAATCTCACTTTCTCTCCCTTTATCCCACTCTCCCTCTCCCCCACTGCTGACTGGACAAAGACCCCTCACCCAAGTTCAGCCTCTGTCCTCTCCTTTCCTGGCGCTGGGGCTGCATAGAAGCCAGGTTGTGACTCTGTCTTCCTCTGAACCTCCCTCTGACGAGAACCACCCCCTTGCAAGGCCCGACCCATCCTGGCACCTGGCACTTTCCACAGAGAACCATGATGAAGCCAGCATCCTCTTTCTGACAGGGTCTGGGACTGCGGTGAGCAGCGTAGAGCATGCCCCAGGGCCGCCCAGAGGCTTCCAGGAGGCCCAGCTGTGGCATAGCAAGGCTGGGGCCCATCCCTGTGGCCCCTCCTTGCTGGACACCCAAGACCCCCCAGAAGAGGTGCCCTGGGGGGACCCCAACACCTTGGCTGGGTGTTTGCTTCCCTAGTCCCCCTGTGGCCTCTGCTCACGGGGTCAGTGTAATGAGCACGGCCTCACGGAGGCCTGAGATTGAGCCTGTGAACTGCAGAGGCTCTCCCAGACTCAGTTTCCACCCCTTCCCTCCAGGGCAGTCATGCTGCTTCCCAGAAAGGGTCTGCACATCGTTAGGGTGCAGTGAGGGGGTCCCTTCCCACTCTAGCTCTGTAAGGCCCACCTACTCCACGCCCCTCCTGTTGGGTGGGACCCACGTCCCTGCCCGCTTTGGAACGAGCAGTCCAGCCCAGTTACTGCCTGGCCCCTACCCCTGCAGCCAACCTGGAGGGAGGTGCCACCAGAGCCCAGGGTCTGAGGAAGGTGTCTCCCGGCTCTGGGCTTGGACAGAAACAGATGGCCAATTCTGCATGGGGAAGGGGAGAAGCAGGACTCCAGCACATGCTGCTGGTCATGGAGAGTGTGAGTACCACAGACACTTTCCCTGTCTCAGGAGGGAGCCCACATTACCCGTCAGCCGCCAGGGACGCCTCCCCAAAGTACAGCTGTGAATTAAACATGCGGCCTAATGAGTTGATTTTATTAGTTTGCAAACGCATTGAGAACTCGTTATCAAAATAAACAGCAATTCCTTTCACTCCTGCTGCAGCCTCTTCAAGCGAGGAAAGATAAACAGCAATACACCACAGCCGTGACCTAGCAACACCTGGGCTGCAGGCCAGCCCCTGCACGGTCCCCCCATGCTCACCTGGTCCCTGTGGCTCTGTCGGGGTGAGGGTGGAGGAGGAGGCTGAGGGAAGGGAGTCCTGCAGATGACAAGCCCAGGGTGGCAGCCTGAGGGTCCTGGCTTCCCCAGCCTGACCCGTTCAGAACTCGGGGGCGTGGCAAAACGAGAAACCCAGAGAGCCAAATAAATAATAATAATAGAAATAGTAATAGTAACAACAGAAATAGTAATAATAGCAGCCTGTCAAACGCTTATTATACATCAGGCTCTGTGAGACATGTTGGCTGATCTGCCACCAAGGCTGTGGGGTGGGCAACACGGTCCCATTTCATAGACAAATGCACCAAGCCCTGCTCAGGTCAGCGCTGGAGGAATGGGGAGTACAAATCAGCAGGAGAGATTTTCATTTCAGGAGACTTTCCCCCGCAGCGTTAAGTGAGGCCTGGGTTAGAGACAGCAAGACTAGTTTTCCCTGAAAAGATCTCCACAATCCTGTGGCTGGGCAGGGGGCAGGAAGATGGACAAGCTGACCTTTGGAGGAGCCAAGGGGCCCTCCGTGACTCCAAGCCCCGTCTCCCTGGAGACACCAATGAGCAGCCGGCTCACCTCGCTCCCTCCTGCTCTGCTCTCCCCTCCCCCGCCCTCCAGGTCCCCCTGGCCCCAGGCCCCTGGAGAGAGATGGTTCCAGGCTGGCGGAATTAGCCGCGAAGCCAGCAGGACAGGCACCGTATTGTCACGCTCTGCCATCCGTGCTCTCTTTGGAAAGGATGTTCTAATCCCATTTCATCCGCTTTCCATGGCTGTCAGCTGTTTGCAGGCATTTGGGAGGCAGGTTTCTGAAACTGGAGCCACGGTGCGGCCCCACCCCCACTCCCGGCCCCCTTCCCCCTACATATGCTCATCCATCAGTCTTGCTGGCCTGGACCCCTTTGATGGCCGGCCAACTCCCATCCAGAGGCCTTTCGGCCCCCACGCCCCTCCCAGCTGCCCCACCTTGCTTTCTATTTTGGGTCCACAGCAGGACAGGCCTGGGATGCCTCAGCCAAGCCCCCTGCGATGAGGAGGAGGAGGACGGGCAAGGCGGGGTGGGGGGAGGGCGAAGGAGAGGAGCCTCTTAGATTCCACAAGGAAGGAATTAGCTAAGTGTCAGCTACTTTTTGCAAAGGAGTGGAGAGAGGAGGACGAGGACCTTTGACCAAACGGCCAGCGCTCCTTAATTCAATGTATCTTCCATAGTGCAGCCAGAGAGAGCTAGCTATTAAAACAAAAACTAAAGAAAACTCCAAAACACCCCTTTGGAGCGCACGATCCAGACAACAGAGCCCAGCTTTCCCAGACTGGCCCACTGGGCCTTCCTGCCGGCCGCTGCCCTTCCCCGGCCCTGGCTCCCTCCCCTTCCACTGCTGTACTTCATACTCAGCTGCTTTTCATTTCCCGAGCCAGCGCCCTAGCAGCCTCTAGGCCTTTGCTCTGGCTGCTCACTCACTCAGCCTGGAGTGCCCCCCCACATCCTCCATGGCAGGCCTGGTTCTTGCCTGGCTTTACGGTTCAGCATGGGAAGCGGTCTCGCTCTTCCAGAAAGCTTCCAGAACCCGAGGATGTTTCCTGCCCTGCCTCTGCTTCCTAAAGGACTCGATGACACCTCTTTCTTAGCCCTTGATTTAAACATCATACTGGATTTACCTGCTTATACTCTTGTCACCCTCTAGATGACTGTGAATCCAGGCTAGACTGGAGACTGGGGACCACAGAAACATGTCCTGGGCATGTTTGAAAGACTCTTTGGCTGGGCATGATGGCTCATGCCTGTAATCCCAGTACTTTGAGAGGCCGACGTGGGTGGATCACGAGGTCAGGAGTTTGAGACCAGCGTGGCCAAGATGGTGAAACCCTGTCTCTACTAAAAATACAAAAATGAGCTGGGAGCAGTGGCATGCACCTGTAATCCCAGCTACTTGGGAGGCTGAGACACGAGAATTGCTTGAACCCAGGAGGTGGAGGTTGCAGTGAGCTGAGATTGAGCCATTGCACTTTAGCCCGGGCGACAGAGCAAGATTCCATCTCAAAGAAAAAAAAAAAAAGAAAGGCACTTTGTACTTTGGATACACAGCCAGCAACACAAAGATGGGGACAGTAGACACCGGACTGAGAAGGAGGAGGAAGGGAGGGGGACAAAGACTGAAAAACAATCTATCAGGTACTATGCTCCCTTTTTGGGTGATGAAATCGTTAGAAGCCCAAGCCTCAGCACCGTGCAATATATCCACGTAACGAACCTGCATGTGTGTCCCCTGAATTGAAGATTAAAAAAAAAAAAAAAAGAAAGTTTGTAAAGGCTGGTCCTAAATTGATGTTTGAATCATCCCTGACACAGAATAAAGTGCTCAGTAAGTATCAGCCGCCTCTAGATTATTATTTTTCCTGTTGTCCTTGTTTTCATTTTTCAACTCTTTGAACCGTGCCTGACACACAGTGAGTACATATTTGATGTTACAACTGTTGAGTCAAGACTGTGAGATTGTATTTCAGAGTCTTAGATAGATCCAGCTAGATGATAGCCTCCAACATCACTGACTTTAACGTTCTGCTGTCACTGATGATGAATCTGAGGCCCCAGAAGTAAAGTAAGTTGTTAGAGGCCCCAGAATTGGTCACTGGCAGAGCTGAGTCTAGAACCAGACCCCTGACTTCCCAACGATGTATGAGCCTCTGCCCGGATGCCCTCCTCACCATAAGTCCTGGTCTCAGTGGAGCTATCTGCTCCCGAGCAGCAAAGCAAGTCTCTTTGTAGCTTTCTCTATAGAATCCAGGTCTTTCCATAATACTTACAGAACATCAGGGATAAGACAGGTCCAGCATGTCTGTGCAATTCACCGAAAAGAAGGGAGATACAGACCTTCCCTCTAAGCTCCGTCCCTTCCTCCATCCCTAGTCCCGTTCCTGTCCACCACACGTGACCCCAGGGTCTGAGGGTGGTTTCAGTGGAAGTTGTTCTGGAATAAAACTCTCAGCTAGGTGATGCCCAAAGTGAGGATGTGGGAAGACAGAGTGCTGCACAAGCTGGTCCCACAGCCCCTCGGAGGCCAGGTTTTTGAACGAGAGTCATGTGAAATAAGCAACACACACACACACAAATATACATGAGCACAAATGTATATACACACATACACAAATACATATACATACACATGTGCACACAGTAAGACAACACACACATACACCTGCATGTGCATTCACACGTACATATATGCACACACATATAGTCACATACATACACAAATGCACATGAGTAGACACACATACCTACACATGCATACGTACACACGACAAATACACATATGCATGCATGCGCACACATACATACACACATGTGAACACACGAACATACATATGCATGTTCGTGTGTGTATGTGTGTATGTATGTGTCTACATTTGTCTGCATGTATATTTGCGTGTGTGTTGCTTATTTCACGTGACTCTGGTTCAAAAACCTGTACACATGCATGTACATACACACATACTTCTTCCCTCTGCATCTGAACTTGACAGTGTGCACAAAGTAGACACATGATCCAGTTTGTGGAATCAGGACCTCCTCTTCCCCAGAATATCAGGAAGTGACCAGAAAGGCAAGCCACTTGGATGCTGCCTTGCAAGCTGACCTCAGGGCCCTGTGAACCCCGTGCTTCGCTGCCCCAGGCATCCCGGTCCCATTCTGAGCTGGACAAATGTCACCCCCTGCTCCCCACCCCCACAGCCTCCCCAGCCCCAGCTCAGTGTCTCACACACGTACAGACTCAGGAAGGAGAAAAAAATGAGAGGGAAAGAGGCGATGGTGATTTCCCTTCACCTGGGCAGGCCGACTGTGGCCTTGAGGACCAACGCTTAGGCCTGAGCATGCATTTGTCTTTGTTCGGTTTGTTGCTTTGGTTAGTTTCGTTCTCCTGGCTGAATTACCACATGGCAGCAGATCCTTTTTCTGGAGTAATGGAATCTTAGTCCTGGGTGTCTGGGGCTGAGCAAATGAATTCCATGATGGTATAAGAAGGAAGATAAGAAACTAACTAGTTCAGTTAGTTTTTGCAGAATGTGTGAGAGTTACAGGGTAGGAAGCCACCTTCCTCCTGGGCCTAGCCCTTAGAGAGGTGCCTGAGAGGTGGGGGAAGTGCTCTCAGAGCTGCAGGCGCCCCACTGTGCCCAACCCCACCATGGGATGCCCAGGAAAGGGGTCAGATTCCAGGGCTCAGGGACAGAGGAGCCCCTTCTGAAGTGGGGACAGCTGAGAATGCACAGGGTAGACGAAGTGGGCGGAGAGGCAGCTCTCCTAAGGAGAGCAGAGGTCAAGAAAAGGTGCTGGGATGAGAAGGAGGGGTTTTCACAGGCCCATGTGTGGCACTTGGGAGGCCCGAGATACATATTTATTGACTGAAGGAAGGAAGGGATGAAAGGCTATAGCTGTGAGCACATTTGTGGGTAGGGGTAGGTGAGCGAGCTGGCCTCATACTGAGCAAAGAAGGTGAAGGGCCACAGAGGGGAGGGGAGAGGCTCCCACAGAGGGGAAAGGAGGGGGGCTCTTGGGAGGCAAAGAGTCAATGCTTCTCTTTCTAGGATGGCTGGAATGCAGTTTTGCTTTAAAGGCAAAGAAATGAACCCAGAGACCCCCGGGGGCCCTTCTGGCTCCCGGCTCTGATTTTTAACTCCAGGCAGGGTGGGGAGGAAGGTCGTAGGCGGCAGGGCACTCAGAGCTGGTCCTCCTGGCTGCAGAGATCTCTCCCTGTCCAGCATACCGAGTCGACAGGCTCTGGGGGAGCTTACAAATGGGGCGTCCCGACTATTTGCGTCCTCCTGAGTGATTTACCAACCCCCTGCCAATACGACTTCACCTCCTGGTGAATTAACTGGCTCTCCTGAACTCATCCGTAATTAGTGAGTCTGTCCCCGATGCCACTTAACAGTTTGTGTTTTCAAAGCACTTTATGCCCATTAACTCAAGAATTCCCAATTCACCTCCAGAAGAACAGGACATCGTAAGAGGGAGCCTGAAAAGGCCTCCAGAGGTCATCTCATCCACCCCTCTGCCTCTGGGATATGGTAAAACTAAAACAAGACAAAACACCAAACAACCCTGTTTGAGAATACATCAAGATCTAAACGCCTTAAAACAAAACAGAACAAAGAAAAACAAGTTGTCATGAGGGCGAGCTGCTGTCTGATGAGTTAACCACTAGACAGAACCCACCAAGGCCAAGGAGCCAGGAGGTCCCGTGGAGTGTGGTGGGCCAGGGAGGGAAGCCCGTTAAAGGGCAGAGAGGTGGTTAATTTAATCCAAGGTAAATGCAAGAGAGCTTGAACCACTATGGGTTTCCTCACCTGCAGGTGGAGAAATGGTAATTTGCTAACCCAAACCCATTCATTAGCCTGTAAATGACACAGCTCTGATTCCTAGGAGTGTCCCTCTTAATTAAACCCCATACCTTTGTCTAGCCACATTTTAACTTTTCCTTCTGGCTTGGGGCAGAAATGGCCGTTCATGCCAACTGGCTTCTCCCCATGGAGAGGGAGAGCTCGATGTGTCTGTGGATTCATTTATAGTCATCAAAACAAGATTCTCCAGGGAGGCAGTGGTCAGCCAAGCCCAAGGGCTACAGAGCCAGAAGGATTTGAGGAAGCATCACTCCTTTGCCTTTTTAGAATCATGACCTCTTAATTATTCAATGAGGAACTATTAAAAACTTATGCCCAGGAGAGTGCTGAGAAATGAGAGAGGAGAAAAAGAGTCTCCATTTCTGCCCCATGAACAGGAAGGGTGTTTCCCTTTGGAATCTAGAGTCCACGTGGTACCCAAGAATGGCATGGGAGAGTCAGGGGAGCAGAAGCCAAGCAAGACGTCTTCTACAGGGAAGGTACTTGGACAAACAACTTTACATTCCCCCATCACCCCTGCCATCCTCACTAAGGGCCAAGGAAAGCAATGCCAAGAATAAAGGGGATAGATAGGTGGAGGGTCTGTGTCTGGCATGGCAGAGTAAATGCCTACCAGAGCACCAAATCCACAGCTAACAACTATCAACCCTGGACAGAACACCAAAAAAGCAACAACTAGGCCCCAGCATGATGGCTCATGCCTGTAATCCCAGCACTTTTGGAGGCCAAGGCAGGTGGATCACTTGATGTCAGGAGTTTGAGATCAGCCTGGCCAACATGGCGAAACCTCATCTCTACTAAAACACAAAACTTAGCTGGGCATGGTGGCGCGTTCCTGTAATCCCAGCTATCTGGGAGGCTGAGACATGAGAATTGCTTGAACATGGGAGATGGAGGTTGCAGTGAGCTGAGATTGCGACACTGCACTCCAGCCTGAGCAACAAAGCAAATGTCTCAAAAAAAAAAAAAAAAAAAAAAAAAGCAAATCCTAGGAGGCCCTGAGGAGTGAACTGAAGTGGGAAGACACGGGGGAGGACAGGCTGCTTGGAAGAAATGGATGGCACAATGTGAGTTTCCTGCTTTTCAATAGCAAAACTTAAGGGCTGGCTGAAGTCAGCACAGCACAGACAGCTAAACCTCCAACAGAACAAAGAAACAGAAATCAAAACAGTGTGGTAATACTATGAGGACAGACATAGAGACTAGTGGAACAGAACACACAGTCTATGTACATCTATGGCCAACTGATTTTTGACAAAGTTGCTAAAAAACTCAATGGGGAAAAGATAGTCTCTTCAACAAATGGAGCTTGGATAATGGGATAACTATATGTAAAAGAATGAACTTGAACCCCCACCTCACATTGTATACAAAAATGAACTCAAAATGGATCAACAACCAAAATTGAAGAGCTGAACCATAAAAATCTTAGAAGACAACATAGGGTTAAATCATAAGAACCTTGGATTTTTGCAATGGATTCTTAGATATGACAAAAGAAAAAAAATGTAAGGTGGACTTCATCAAAATTAAATCTTTTATATATCAAAGATGATTATCAGGAAAGTAAAAAGATAATCTATAGAATGAAAGAAAATATTTGCAAATCATACACCTGACAAGGGTCTAGTATCCAGAATACATAATGGAATCTCACAACTGAACAACAACAACAAAATATAATTAAAAAATAGACAAGCTGGATGTGGTGGCTCATGCCAGTAACTCAGCACTTTGAGAGACTGAGGCAGGCAGTTTGCTTGAGCCCAGGAGTTCAAGACCTGCCTGGGCAACATGGTGAAACCTTGTCTCTACAAAAAATACAAAACTTAGCTGGGTGTGGTGGCATGTGCCCATAGTTGCAGCTGCTTGGAGGGGCTGAGGCAGAAGGATTGCTTAAGCCCAGGAGGTTGAAGCTCCAGTGAGCTGTGTTTGTACCACTGCAGTCCATCCTAGGCAACAAAGTGAGATCCTGTCTCAAGAAAAGAAAGAAAGACAACTTGAATAGAAATTTCCCCAGAGAAGATATACAAACAGCCAACAAGCATATGAAAAGATGGTTAGCTCTATTAGTCACCAGGGAAATACAAATCAAAACCCCCATAAGGTACCACTTCATACCCAGGTAGCTATAATTAAACAAATGGAAAATAACAAGTGTTGGTGTCAAGAAATCAAAACCTTTGTACATTGCTGGTGAGAATGTAAAATGGTTCATTAACTCTGGAGAACAGTTTGTTGGGTCAAAAAGTTAAACATAGAATGACTGTATGACTTGATAGTTCCACTCCTAGGTATAGACCCAAAATAACTGAGAACAGGGACTCAAACAAATACATGTACAGACCCATTCATGCACTGTGAACAACAGCCAAAAGGTGGAAACAGCGCAAATGTCCATTAAGAAGTGAACATGGCATATACGTGCAATGGAATGGTCATCGGCCATGAAAAAGGAATGAAGTACTGCTACAAGCTTCAACAGGGAAGGACCTCGAAAACATTACACTCAGCGAAAGAAGCCAGATACAAAAGGCTACATGTCGTATGACTCTGTTTATATGAAACATCCAGAATAGGTAAATCCATAGATACAGATTGTGGAGGGGTTGTTGGCAAAGGCTGGAAAGGAGTGGGGAGCAGCTGATTAATGGGTAAGGGGTTTCCTTTTGGGGTAATTAAATGTCTTGAAACTCGATAGAGGTGGTGGTTGCACAACTGGTGAATGTACTCAATGCTACTGAATTATTCATTTTATAATGGCTAATTTTATGTCATGTGAATTTCACCTCAATTACAACATAAGAAAAACCTCCAAGAGAAAACTCAGTCTAGAATTCAGGGCAGCCACAGATACCAGAAAGTGAGGGTGAAGCCTGTAAAATGGAGAGCCAGTGAGGGAGAACTTTCAATTGTGTGGATAGATGCTGCCTAAATCTCTGGCTGACCCCTGAATTATGTGTACTTAGGGCAGGCTGCAGGTAACCCAGCTGAGGATAAAAGTACTGAACTGAGATTTGAGCTACTATTCCAAGAGAGAGTTTGCAGTTTGAATCAATTAAGTTAGTTCCCCCTAAAACAAAAAGGAAAATCAATACTTTTTGAAGAAATGTAACAGAATCTAGATTCTCTCTGATTTATTGCAATGCCCAAGACACATTCAAAATTACTCTACACACAAAGAACATGCAACCCATTCTCAAGATGAAAGATAATCAAGACTGACCCTGAAATGACAAGATGTTGAAATGAGCAGACATGAATTTTAAAGCTATTTCATGCAATAAATGACAACGTGCTCATAATGAATGAGCAGATAGTAAATCTTTGGAAAGCTACAAGTTTTATACATATAAACAACTGTTAAAATACATTATATATACACATATATAATGTATAGAAATGTGAGAACTAAAAAATAAAATATATCAGATTTAAAAATTCACTGGATGGGCTTAACCAGAAAATGGAGATAATAAAGGAAATATGAACTTAAAAATATATCTGTAGTAATCACTCAATCTGAAGAAATGAGAGTACGAAGACGGAAAAAAGTGAACAGGGACAATATAAAAACATCTAACGTAGGTGTTAGTAAAGCTCAAGAAGGAAAGAAAAAATGGGGCTAAAAGAAAAGTTTGAAGAAATGATGGCTCCCAAATTTGGTGAAAGACATGTATTTACAGATTCAAGATGGTCAGTGAACTCTAAGTGAGATAAATCCAAAGAAAACCATGTCCTAGACTCATCATAGTAAAACTTCTGAAAACTGAAAGTAAAGGAAGTGGTGACAGAGGATATTGCATTCTTCTCAGCTACCCATTCTGTGTGTTTTGACAATGAGATCATTGGTACAGACCCAGACACCAATCCATCTGTCCACTAGAGTCGGCTTCCTACGGTGTAAGGGGAATGCTGAGTCCCAATTGTCCAAACTTCAGAAGGCTTTGCGCAGGCTCATTCCTGCCCAGTCACGGGCTGTAAGTCTTTTTCTCTCTGTTGAACAGAGAGGTTAACCAGAGGGGGAAAACAACCTTTTATTCCTGGGTTGCCAGAAAGTCAGCAACACATTGGAAAGGGTGCCTGGGGCCCTTCCTTATGCCCCCATTATCTCCATGTGCGGATTTCAGCTGATTCCCCAAGCCCGATGCAGAGATCTCTTCTCCCTCTGTGAGTCCCTCCTGAACTGCAATGTGACGCTCTGAAGTCCAGAAATGAGGGATGTTTTCATGGCTGGGGCAAGTTTTCTTGGCTCAGGGAAGAAAATAATAGTTCCCAGTCTTTTTCCTCCTCTCCCCCATAGTTCAGTGTTTGAGGAGGGAGGGAGGCAAAGAGTGCTGTGGCTGATGCAGAGGTGGAAATCTATTCACTTCCTCACCTGGAGTGATTTTCAAAGGACACATATAGATCGTTAGAGAAAGTAAGGAGAGGTGCTTCTTTCTGCCCATGCCTCACCCTCTCCTTCCATGGGACAAGGGTCTCAGAAAGACCACAGGGGAAGCAGCTTATTCAGTGGATTTCCCCGATCACCATGGCCTAGAAGTTTCGTTGCAAGAGCAATGCTCACATGCCCCACGCCTGCTTAGGCGTGATTGGGGCTGGTTCTGGTTTTCATCTTTGAGGGCCCTGAACTCCCAGGTCCTCACCTTGGAATTCAAGGGCCTTGACCATCTGGTCCTTTCCTTGTCATTCCTTGGAGAGGTAGCAGGGGCCCAACCCTCCCACTCACCCAACCTGCACTTGGCTAATGCTCCCTTCTGCAGGCCTCGGTCAGCCCTTGCAGTGCCCTCTGCCTGGAATCCTCCTCCTGAGCCTACATCCCTACGTTCCAGTGACTAAGCATCTTTATGTCCCCAGTTCAAATGTCCCATCTTCCTCAAAGTCTTTTCTGATTCCCACATGAGGAAGGCATTTCTTCCCCCTTGGGTCATTGCTATTTTGATTTATTCAGTATTTTTGTAATGCTATAGACAACTATCTGTCAGAAGCTCTTTTAACAGCTTTTACATCCTCTCAACAACTTCATGAAGTAAGGACTATCATCCTATCATCCTCCATTTACAGATAGGGAAACTGAGGCTCAGAAAGGCTGAGTCCCTTGTCTAGGGTCATCATAGAGGCTCTCTAGCTCCAGGGATCCCCCTCTCCGTTCTCTACTGCTCTGTAAACTGCTTGAGGCCTCATCAATTGGTTAAGCAGAGGAATAGAAAAGCCTGGCACTCTGCCAAGACTCCTGGCGGTAAGAAAGGAGTGAGGGGGAGGAGGCCTTCCCCCTGAAGACCCCTCAGCTTGAGTAGGACAAGCCTGAGGAAAAAGACCATACCCTAACCCAGTTCAGTGCCTCTCTGCTCTGCAAAACCAGGGATAGGATGGGGAGAGCTCAGATTGGCTTCTCTCTGGTTTCCTAGCTGACCCCCGATCTCACCTGATGCTGGGACTCTGACCTCCTTTCGGTCAGCTCCACTGCACCCCACCCTGCCCCAGACCCCAACTCTCTCTGCTTTTTCACACCTGTGGGCCCAGGCCGGGCTGCTTTGCATGTTGCCCGGATGTGAAACAGATCCACACTGCAGAGGGAATTGCCCTTCAGTAAGTGATGAGTCCCACAAGAGCTCTCCTGTGCCTTCCACCCCAGATGATCTTCTGTTTTGTTTACTTAAGGGGGTGATTCCTTTTCATGTTCTCCTCCCTGTATCAAAGACGGCACGCCAGACAGATCATTAATGGAGCAGGGCCTCCGGGTTGTTTTTTTTAGGGCTGCTGGGCCTGCTGGGCCTCCTCAACCTCCAGGCTCCCTCCCAGGTCCCCCTCACTGCTGGCTGGGGCAGGGGCGGGGAGGAGGAGGAGGACTTCCCTCTGACCGCAGAAAACTGGGATTCAAAATAGGCCTGTGCTAGGGAGCGAACAGCTTCTCCATACATAGTCCAGGCTAGCTGACAGAACTGATAGCTCATATTTTTGGGCAGGGCATGGTAGCTCACACCTGTAATCCTAGTACTTTGGGAGGCCGAGGCGAGCAGATTGCCTGAACTCAGGAGTTTGAGACCAGCCTGGGAAACATGGCGAAACCCTGTCTTTACTAAAAAAAAACATATATATATAAATTAGCTGGGTGTGATGGTGCGTGCTTATAGTCCCAGCTACTTGGAAGGCTGACGCATGAGAATCTCTTGAACCCGGGAGTGGCAGATGGCAGAGGTTTCAGTGAGCCAAGATTGTGCCACTGCATTCTAGTGAGACTCTGTTTCCAAAAAAAAAAAAAAAAAAGAAAGAACTGATATCGCTCCTATGTTTTTAGGAGAGTAGAGACCCTCCTAAAATCGATCTTAAAATAGCAACAGCAGCAAATAAACTCTAGTGCTTTCCAGAATTTAATGTGCATGCCCACACCTGGGGAATCTTAAAATGCAGATTCTGATTCATCAGGTCTGGGGTGAGGCCTGCGTTTCTGCATTTTTAGGAGTGGTGCTGATGCTGCCGGCATACACGCCGCTCTCAGCCACTCAAGGAACTGATGGGTCACTCAAGGAACTGACTTGGCTTCAAGAGGGGAAGATGCGACCAGAATAAGGGTGGCCGCGGTGATGTCGGTACTGGGAGGAGTGTGCTGCACCTGGCGCTCCATGCCACTGTGGTGCAACAGAAGGAAAAATCTATGCAGCCTTGCAGGATTTTCCTAATCTCTCTCCAAGAGTCAACAGGGAAGGAGGAAACTGAATATAAGAGGATTAACGTTTTCTTTGCAATACGTCTCGCTGCCCCATTTCATAGGCGAAGTAACTGAGGCTGGAAGAGCTTCGGTAGCTTGCCAAGGTCCCGTAACTCACGAGCAGCAGGGCCAGGATTCCAGCCGTGGTGTGCTCTGGCTTTTAAGACCGTGTTATTTTGAAAACTGCCTGTCATGAGACAGGGAGCCAGAGGCAGCGCGGTGCATACCAGGCAGGACCAGACAAGCAGGCACCAGGGCGCGAGGCGGAATTCCACATCCTGCCTGTGGTCTCCTAGGCAAAACTGGGGAACTTCATGGACAAGCTTCTAGGCCTGCTCACTGTTCTTCTACCTCACCCTGTTATACTCCTGGAGCCTGAGAGAAAAGGGTCCCCTGGCCTTGTCAGTCCCGTGAGAGGGGGCAGCAGGAGAGCAGGGTCCTAGGTGGTGGCCTCTCTGCTTTACAGAGCAGGAAACTGAGGCCTGGAGAGGAGAGGGGAATGCCTGAAGGTCTCACCAGTGGGCAGGGCAGGATTCTCAGGCTTGCGACCTGGGCAGTCATCCTGGGCCCTAGGCCTAGAAGGGCACCACCCTTGGCGTCATACTTCCCTGCCGCCATCTTGAAATTCTTATTAATTTTTTAACACCACATTTTCTCCTTTTTTTGAGACAGAGTCTCACTGTTGACCAGGCTGGAGTGCAGTGGCACCATCTCAGCTCACTGCAGCCTCCACCTCCCAGGCTCAAGCGATTCTCCTGCCTCAGCCTCCCCAGTAGCTAGGACTACAGGTGTGTGCCACTATGCCCTGCTAATTTTTGTATGTTTAGTACAGGTAGGATCTTGCCATGTTGGCCAGGCTTGTCTTGAACTCCTGACCTCAGGTGATCTGCCCGCCTTGGCCTTCCGACATGCTGGGATTACAGGCGTGAGTCGCTGCACCATATGGCATTTTCATTTTGCACCGGACCCTACAAAAGATGCCACAGGTCTGCCCGGTGGGTTAGAGAACATGTCAGGGCTGCACTCCCTTTCAGAGCTGCTCCTGTCGGCCAGAAGCTGAGCATGGAGGGAGACAGAGCTGTCTCTGGGCAGGCTGGTGCAAGTCCACACCTCCAGGCAGCCGGAGGCCAGAGGATTGGGAAACAAAAGGAAACTTCAGGAGAGGCAAGCAGTGAGGAAGGACCTTCTGAGGGGGCAAAAGATGTCCCAGAATTGTGCCTGGGTGAGCTGGAGAACAGCTCCCAAGTCCTCTCCCGTCTGTAGCGACAGTTGAATGAGTTGGCCAGGGCTGGGGAGGAAGAGGATAGGGGCCAGCTGTCTCCAGGGCTCTGTTTTCTCCAAGGAAACCTTCATGCCCTCCACCACGCCCAAACCCCGAAGGCTGGGCAGATGCACGGCGCCCAGCTGTGCCAGTCTGTCCCAGGGGCTCTGGGGAATTTGAGGCAAGCCCTTCACTTTGATTGGGGTTGGCAAAAGGAGAAGAAAAAGGCCAAGTGGACTGGATTCAGAAGCTCCAGCCTGGCCTGCAAGTTCCAGCTCAGAGGAGAGGCCTCTACCCAGCTCCCCCGCCCCCACCACTGGTTACTCAGGCGTGGTGGAGACCAAAGCCAGACGTGCATTCCTCCCGGCCACTGCCCTGTGCCCAGGAGACAGGTGCTGGCATGAGACAGGGCTGAGGAAGGAATGTTGGGATGGAGGCAGGACACAAGAGAGACTTCATCCGCCCAGCACTGTCTCGAAAGACAGCGATGGGATGGGAGGGTGCGCTGGAGACCTGGGGACAGGACGGAGCTTGTCTGCGCCCCAGGGGCTGGTCTTTGGTGTGGGCTAGACCTGTTGTGCTGAGGACAGAGTGGGAGTGTTCAGTCTCCTGGGTGGCCTCTTCACCCTGCAGCCCCTTCTCCGCTTTGGCCTGCCCAGGGGGCCCAATCAACAGAGCGCAACACTAGCTGGGGGTGTAAAATCCAGAGAGAACCTTTGCAATATCGGACAATGGGTGAACATTGCCAGCATGAGCGTCTCATATTTTTTGAACCAACTCTACCAGCCCATTTTCTGTTGATAGGATGGTCACATCCAAACTCACAGGGGTCGTTGAGAGGATTCAACGTGTTAATACATGTGAGACGCTTAGAACACAGACTGGGAAGGGGATAGGCTTTATATAAATGGTGGTTATTACCGTATTTCCTCTGAGTGCACTTTTTTTTTCATTTTTGCATCTCTGGAGTCAGAATGCATTTTGTGGATTAAATAGCAACATTTTTTTTTTCTTTCTTGGTGGTACATAAAATAACATGTCTTATAATTGATGTGTCTTAGGTTCAGTCAAATATGGGATGGAGAGGAACACTGTATACTTAAGACTGCATCTTTCGGCGACGCCTCCTTCCATGTGAGTTGAGTCCTGGGATGCTCCTCAGCTCCCCGACCCATGTGGAAACATTCACAGAGACCTCGGGGAGCCGGGCAAGGGCTTGCGGATGAGCACAAAGTCCCAGACTGAGGCTGTCCAGGTTGGTGGAGTCCTGGGCAGACAGGTCAGGAGCACAGTGGGCAGCGGGTGGGACGGGTCTCTAACAGAGCTCCTCAGGCCCACACGGTAAGCCCCCCATGCCAGTGCTGGGTCAGCCATGTTTCCAAATCCTACATCAGACAGTCTTCCCACCAACCCTCGAGTGTGAGGATGTTTTGTTCGTTTTAAACTCACATTTAACAGATGAGGAAACTGAGGCTGGGAAAAGCTAAGTCATCCGGCCAAGATCATTTAGCCAAGCAGTGGCAGAACCAGGCCAAGTTACAGGCCAGCCTGGGAATGTGGCCTTCTCAGGAGCACAGAGAGGAGGCAGGGGGCCCAGGATGCTGCCCGGCACGCCCTGTAGCTGAGAACACAGTATCTGTGCCCAGTGCCTGAGTCCGTTCCTGAATCCAACAAGCTGTGCTACTCTGGGCAAGCTGCTGGGCTCTCTGTGTCTGTTTACTGGTTCATATAACGGGAACATATGCTTCCTCCCAGAGGTTCGAGAGGATTGGAGGGGCGGATCCACATACAGCATCTAGAATGACGTCACACCTGCAAAGGCTCAGTGTGAGCTCTTATGATGCCTTGAGTTCTGGGGAACTCCAAAAGCTCCTGATCTGGGAGGTGAGCTGCAGGCCCCCCAAACCCCGCCCATGGACCCTGAGTATCTGAGGCCGTGTGGCATAGAAGAGCTAAAATGACCACCTGGGAGGGGCCCAGAGAGCGACACCCCTAAATCAGCAGCCAGCTCTGGGGTCAGGAGAGTCAGGCACAAGGAAGTGGCCATCTGTGCTGCTCATGGGGCAGCCCAAGGCCGGTCACTCCTCCCTGATTCCCAGTCCTGCAGAGGACATTCAAACCCATCACACCCCAGAGAGGCGCTAGGGCACACGGGAGGAAGCGTGGTCCCCTTCCAAAGCCACACCCCAGAGATGGGCTCTTGAGCCACCCCCTCCCACCCCTGGCAAAGGCTAGTGGCTTCCCTGGATCTGGGTCATCTGTGCCCAGACCCCCCTGGACATGAAGACAAACCATGAGCTGTTCTGCAGCTCTTCCACCTCCCGATTCTGCTGATTCCTGTGTCGGTGGGTGGTGCCAAGGAGGGTCCAGAGAACTCAGTCCTGCCAGGGACTGGCCAACAGCTGCAGTGGGTGGAGCCTGTGGAGGGGCCACCAGGCTCCTGAGGTCGCACCTCACTTGCTTTTCTCGGCGGCTGCACATCCTCCTTTATCAAGTGAGGTGGCCCTTTGTAATCTGACCTTAGTGATTATCCTTGTTCCCTACCGTTTTTAGCTCAGCTACTGGCCCTTAGGGAGGCTCCAGGATCCAGAGCCAAAGGAGGGTGCTGGGAAGAAAGACCACAAGCCCCAGACTTATCTGCCCATCCCACGTGTGCTTAGATGATTCACCATGGTTTAAGTTGCTGTTTCCCTTCTGACGCCTGCATAGCTTCTATGAGACGGTTGCCACCCAGGAATGCAAGTGACCCTGGGTATAAGCACCTGAGGGCAGAAGCTACCCGGTGTGGTCAGGCACAATCTGGCCTTCGCGGTCAGTTACCACCAAGGTGCATATTTGCTGCCTAGAATTGCTGCTTGGTAGCAGTAAGGATGAAAAAGAAGACCTCAGTGTTTCCTAAGGAAGACGGGGGCCCCTCCCATCCTACAAGACTCAGCTTCTATGTAACGTCCTCCTCTGGGGCAGCATCTCAGGTCATCCCTCTGGACTCCCAAATCACCTGGTTCCTCCCTGCAACGAACGCTTTTCCCACTGTCCTTGCAGAAGCAGCCACAGGCTTGCTGCCTTCACTTGACCATGAGCAATTTGAGGGCAGGGACCTGCTTTAGACTGGGCTGGATCCTGGGCACCTCACTTGGTATACAGGTGGTGCTTAGTAAGCGCATGAGGAGCAAAAGAGGTTCATGGTTTCGGTTATCCATTGACTCATGGGGGTTCCTTTGGAGCGTCCAGCAAAAGCTCCTTCTCCCAGAAAGGAGGGCTCTGGGATGGTTTTCTTTTCTTTTAAGGCAGGATAGGAAGGGCAAGAGCTTTCTAAAGGAAAAAGAGAAGAATGAGTGGTGGTCAATACCAAACCCCACCAGGTGCGAGACCATGGCCAAGTTCAAGTTCATCATTCACTGAGCTTTGCTATGGTTCTCTGCAGCAGCAGCAGCCGACACGGAGTCCATGGGGCAGAAGTGGCTCAGCTCAGCCACCACCATGACATCTTGACCATAGGAAAGGACCTTCTCTTCAAACCTCTATGCCAGGCCTTCTCAAAGTGGGCTCCCTGGACCAGCAGCAGTGGCAGCGTCACCTGGAAACTGTCAGGAATGCAAATTCCCAGGCCCCCCTCCCAAACCCACTGCTTCAGAAGCTCTGGGAATGGGGCCCAGGAATACGCATTCTAACAGGTCCTCAAGAGGCTTCTAATGGGGCTTAAGTGTGAGACCCACTGCTCTAGGCGCCCGCCTCACCTCCATTAAGAGGCAGGTGACACTTAGGCTCCCAGAACGTGGTTTCTGACACCCCCAATGGAATGTGGTTTCTGACACCCCCAGTGACACCCCCAATGGAAGGGCACCCCTCATCCCTCCCATCCTGCCCTCCTCAACCCCCAGAGTCCCCCAAGGCCTGGCACTCTAAGGAGCCAAAGTGTCCTCCCTCTCCTCTCTGCCAGCATCTAGGAGGCATGGCTGTGCCTCAGCTTGGACTCAGCCTCACCTCTAAGGCCCAGGGCCCCTCAAGCTTTTTCCCAGCAGAGGCTGAATCCCCATACCCTGGGGCCAGACATTCCAAGTTCCTGGTGACACAATAAGTCCTAACATTCCAGGGGAGGTGGCAGGCCTGGGGGCGTGGACAATGGGCCTTGTGTTCCTCCCCACGCCTTCCTGCTTCGAAACAGGGCTCTGCAAGGGAGGCTGAGCTGTCAAAAGCACCACTGTCCACCCCACTGGTCCTACTTGCCTTTGCCCAAGGCCCAGGCTGAGGCTGGCAGCCCCTTAGCACATCACTCCCTCCCTGGAGTAGAATGGCATTCCTCCTTCTTGGTTTTCAGCACTTTCTAGGTTCTTCATCCACCAGGGCCTGAGGAGGAAGGGATTAAAAGCCAATACCTCCCTTCTCTGCCTTCCTGGGGCTCTGGGACAGAGGAGCATGGGCAGTGGACAGAGCTCTCCAGCCACCTGAAGCCACAGCCAGAAGCGCCTCCTCTTTGGGGCTGATCTCTCTTCATTAGTGCAATCACATCAACACTGACAGCTGTGTATTTATTACTGTCCCGACTACAACCATTTTTCACCCAGTGATGCGCAGGCGGATAATGAGCTTGGAGCTGAGCTAATAAGGAACTCCCCTCGGCCCTCCTCGGCAGCCCAGGCCCCGTGAGGGTCTGCCAGCCAACCTGCTCTCTGCCTATAGACACCACACCAGGGCAAGAGAGGGACTCCAAATGGGGAAGTCAAGGGTCACCAGGCTGAGACAGCCAGAGCCATCCCAAACCAACGCACATACCGCCCATGGGGAGGAGACTTCAGGGTTGACTGAGCAATCTGGTCTGAGCATGGTACACCGTCCCAGGGCAGAAGCCCCTCTTTCATTCTGGGTTCTGAGTCCTCCAGCCAGGGCAGCTGGAGACAAACATTGGGGATGGGCAGGTGGGCTGCTGGCCAGGAACCCCGGGGGGCTGGGTGGGTGCTTTGGAAGGAGGTGCTTGAATCCAATCAAGAACACTTCCTTAGTGTTATGTGGGGAGGAAAAGGTGCTTGCCGCTACTCTGGGGCACCAGCCACACAGGGTAAGGCCGTGCTTTGCAAGGGGGTGGTCTTCTGGGAGCCTCGGCTCTTCTGGAAGGTACCCACACATCTAAATGAAAAAGGCTCCTGGGCGATGAATATAGTGATCCCAGAGCCCAAACGTCCCACTGAGAGAGGCTTCAGGCCCTCACCCAGTCTCCAAATAAGACCCCAGTGCTGGTGTTGATTGGCTTGCCAGGTCTAAATTAAAAGGAGGAGCGGGGAAGGTCCAGGGAGAAGCCAGGAGACAGATCCTCTAATGGTTTGGAGCAGGCTGGGTGAAACTGAAGAACCCAACATCCCCCAATCACCCAAGCAGCAGGGTCCCCTAGGGAGGGGCAATAGCTGCATTCTCACTCCTGCCACCCTTGAAGGGGCCAGGCAGAGCAGATAGGCAGCACAATGGTTCATACTGAATGTCAACTTGATCGGACTGAAGGATGCAAAGTACGGCTCCTGGGTGGGCCTACGAGGGTTTCGCCAAAGGAGAGTCACATTTGAGTCAGTGGACTGGCAGAGGCAGACCTACCCTCAATCTGGATGGGCACCATCTAATCAGCTGCCAGCGTGGCTAGGATAAGGCAGGCAGAGGAACGTGGAAGGACTTGGCTTGCTGAGTCTTCCGGCGTGCATCTTTTTCCTGTCCTGCCCTTGAACATCAGACTCCAAGTTCTTCAGCTTTTAGATTCTCAGACTTATACCAGTGATTTGCCAGGGGTTCTCAGACCTTCAGCCACAGACTGAAAGATGCTCTGTCAGTTTCCCTACGTTTGAGGTTTTGGGACTCCGGCTGGCCTTCTGGCTCCTCAGCTTGCATGTGGCCTATTGTGAGACTTCACCTTCTGTTCATGTGAGCCAGTACGCTTAATAAACTCCCCTTTGTAGATACGTCGATGCTATTACTTCTGTGCCTCTAGGGAACGCTGACTAAGGTCCGACTGCTTTAGAAAACAGCATAGACAATTTTAAACACAAACAGCTGAAATATATACATGTAAAGCCTCTTAGAATCTTACAGATGATGTGACTCATTCAAGTCTCTCAAGACCAAATTTCGACATATGTTCTAGGGGGTCCAGGAACTCATGAGGATGACAAGCCACATCTTCCAGCAGCATTGATTGGCCTTCATGTATCCTTTGCGTGTTGGAATGGAATTCAGATAGACCACAGAGTAGAATGCAAATATTCACAGATTTTAAAACTCAAATGGCCTGGGTGTGGTGGCTCACACCTGAAACCACAGCACTCTGGGAGGCAGTGGCAGGAGGATCACATGAGGTCAGGAATTCAAGATCAGACTACACAACAGAGACCCTGTATCTATAAAAAATAAAAAATAAAATGATTAGCTGGGCACGGTAAGTGCACACCTGTGGTCTCAGCTGCCTAGGAGGCTGACATGGGAGGATTGCTTGAACCTAGGAGGTCGAGGCTGCAGTGAGCTGTTACTGTGCCACTGCCCTCCAGCCTGGGTGACAGACAGAGACTGGCATCTCAAAAGAGATAACAGTAAATATAAAGTAAAATTTAACTATATATATACACACACATATATATATGAATATATAAAATTTAAAAATATAAAATATATTTTAAAAATTTAAAAAATATATACAAAAAATTAAAAATAAAAAAGGATTTAAATCCAGGGAGTCACCCACATTTCAGGTTCCTATTTTCTTTGTTGTTTCAAGACAGAGTCTCACTCTGTCGCTCAGGCTGGAGTGCAGTGATGCTGCCACAGCTCACGGCAACCTTCGCTTCCCAGGTTCAAGAGATTCTCCTGTCTCAGCCTCCCAAGTAGCTGGGATTATAGGCAGGTGCCACCATGCCCAGCTCATTTTTTGTATTTTGTATTTTTAGATGGGATTTCACCATGTTGGCCAGGCTGGTCTCGAACTCCTGTCTTGAAGTGATCTGCCCGCCTCCATCTCCGCCTCCCAAAATGCTGAGATTACAGGCGTGACCCACTGCACTTGGCCCATTGCAGGTTTCTTAGTGCTCTATGCTGTCCTGTCTGGGCCCCAGCTGCCACTTTCTGCACTGGCTCTCACAGTTCAAAGCAGCAAATGAAGCATCGGCTCCAGATTCATAAGTACCTCACATTATGTGGTGACAGTCCAATTGTTCAGGTGCCCAGTGATATTTTTGACCTTTACTCAGATTCTGGGCAATACCGCTGCCTCCCAGATCTGTACTTCCAGGGAGGTGCCCGGGGAAGGGGGAAGTTTCCAGAGTCCTGGCTCTAGCAGGCCCTGGACAGTCACTGGTGTCCACCTCAGATGCCGAATTTCCTGAATGAGCCTCATTATGGCAAACAATATTTCCTTCTGTTATATATATAAGGAAAAGGTCATACGGATAACAGGCAGCTTCAGGCCACATGGCTGGACACCCAGGGCACGTGTTCGCCCTCCTTACCATGCGTGGAACATGATGGAAGAGTTTGGAAATGCTGCATTTACCTTCTCACCTTTTTCCAGTGAGGACACTTCTGGCAACACAGGCTAAAAGGCCTGGCCCCAAAGGACCCAAGGAGACTCTTACTTCGTGACCTCTGAGGCCCACACAGAGTCATGAACTTGTTATCTTTCTCTTGGACTTCACTATTACCTCCTTAGCACCCTTAAAAGAGTTAAGTGTGTTCATTCAAGAAATAATTTATGTCTAATACCTCGGTCCTTGTGGATGAAGGGTTATTATCTAAACTCGAGGAGTTCACAATTAAAGGAATCAGTTACACGCAGATATTAAAAGATAATTCAGGATCAGCGAGACATCTAGACTGGAACATTGAGGAGGAGGAGTCCCAGCTGGGGGTCAGGGCTGGCTTCACACTGGCCTGTCTGCGGTCAGTGGGGAAGAGAACAGGGGTTTTAAAGGGGAGAAAGGAAGGCTGCCAGGGTGGGGAGGGTGGTATGAGCTTGGTGGAAGGCTGGCATGGGGACAGGCGGAGGTGAGATTGCAGAGGTGCATAGGGCCAGATTGTGGAGTTTGCCACTGAATCGTGCTGTGGGGATGCTACCAGAGTTCTGAGAGCAACGGGGTGATGTGACAGGTCTCAGCATCCAGACCCTATCACTAAGACCCTGTGGACATCAAGAGGGGGCGCCACGTGTCCTTACAGAGAGGAGAGGCCATCCCAGGCTGCCTCCTGTGTCCTACTCCTGTCCCCACCCAAGCTAAGCCCATGGTCAAATGAGCCTACCCTGGTCCACCAGCCCAAAGCAGCACTGAGAACAGTTCCTGAATGTGGTATCTTGGTCAGATCGAAGGCAATGGCCTGGGAGGCAGCTGACCTGCATTCATCATCTCTTTCTTACAAATCAAGCAACCTCGGCAAGTTACTTAATGTTTCTGGACTTCCATGCTCACAATATGAGTAACGTTAATACTTTCCGGCCAACCGCCTTCATAGACTGGGGTAAAGAGCAAATGGGATGTCTATGAAGGCTACCCACATACATTTGAGATTTTATGAAAGGATCCAATACGTCCCTTCGCCTTCAGGCTGAACAGCTGATGATAGCTTAATCGGTGGGTTCTCTGTGCCATATTTGCATTTTAAGCTGGAGACAGAGAATGTCTTAACCAAATAAATAAATCCCTAAAGGCAGAAGTTTAGATGCCACTGGCAGGTCTGGGAAAGACAAAAGGAACAAAAGCTTCTGGGGCAGGGACACCTGTCAAATTGCAGGCCCCAAACTGACCTTGCTTCCAAGATAAAGATACTAAGGACCATCACGTGACAAACCCCTATTCAGTGTTTACAATACACAGAGCACTGTATCCCAAGAGCTTAGCACAGCTTGTTAAACCTTGTCACAACCCAACTGTTATCCCCATTTTACAGATGAAGAAACTGAGGCACAGACCTGCTGTGTAACTCATCCAAGGTCACCCAGGCTGTAAACCACAGGTAGGATTTGAACCCAGGGAGGCATCTGCATTTCAGGTTTCTATTTTTTTTTTTTTTTTTTGAGACAGAGTCTGACTCTGTCACCCAGGCTGGAGTGCAGTGGTGCCATCTCAGTTCATGGCAACCTTCACCTCCCAGGTTCAAGAGATTCTCCTGTCTCAGCCTCCCAAGTAGCTGGGATTATAGGCATGTGCCACCATGCCCAGCTTACTTTTGTATTTTGTATTTTTAGGTGGGGTTTCACCATGTTGGCCAGGCTGGCCTCAAACTCCTGTCCTCAAGTGATCTGCCTGCCTCTGCTTCCCAAAGTGCTGGGATTACAGGTGTGAGCCACTGCGCCTGGCCCATTGCAGGTTTCTCAGCACTCTATGCTGTCCCTCCTGGGCCCCTGCTGCCACTTTCTACACTGGCTCTCACAGTTTGAAGCAGCAAATGAAGCATCGGCTCCAGATTCATAAGTACCACACATTACGTGGTGACAGTCCAATTGTTCAGGTGCCCAGTGGTATTTTTGACCTTCACTCAGATTCTGGGCAACACCGCTGCCTCCCAGATCTGCACCTCCATGGAGGTGCCTGGGGGAGGGGGAAGTTTCCAGAGTCCTAGCTCTAGCAGGCCCTTAAGAGTCACTGGTGTCTGCCCCAGATGCCAAATGCCCTGAATGAGCCTCGTTATGGCAAATAAGATTTCCTTCCGTTAAGACTGTCACATCATCAAAATTTCATCACCTCTCTGGGTCACTAAAAGCTTCCTATGTGGCATCAAACTTTAATTGCCTTTCTTCCCCTCATCCTCCCCACCCTCACACCCCATTCAATTTAGAAGGCTCTTGTGTGGCTCAGTTACTGGCAAGCCGGTGGTGAATGCCCCAAGTACCTTAAGGGAACTCCTCAAACAGCTCTCGGGCATCCCAACCCCAGGGAGGGATGGAGACAAGGAGAAGAGGAGAAGACCTTCAATCTTCTGCCAAGTTAAGGCCCAGTGAGGACACAGCCAGGGTGGAGGCAAGAGACAGGAGGATCAGAAGGAGGAGGAAGAAAAGGAACAGGAGGAGGAGTTCCAACCTCTTTCCAAACTCTGCCACCCTCCTGGACCAGCCTCAGTCTTCAAACAGCACAAGTGTCTGGGCATCTCCCGGGAGAATGGCCTTCTCTCCTTGGGAAGACAGTGACATATGCCGTGGAAGCCAAAGGCAGCCTGGAGCAGAGGAAAGAGGACAGACGTTGGGACCAGAGAGCCCTGGGTTCAAATTCTGCCTCCTTAACTTCCCTGCTAGAGGGCCTTGGGCGGTTAATCTCTCAGCCTCAGTTTATCCACATGTCAGAGTCATGGGGAGGACTGAGGCAGATGATGGCTATAATGCACCTTGCCATGTCTGACAAGCAGAACTGGGCATCAAACGTGAGCTCAGGATGGAAAGAAAGACAAGAAGATTCTAAATTGGGGAAGAAGCAAAAGAAATTGAGGTGAGCCGGGTGCGGTGGCTCATGCCTGTAATCCTAGCACTTTGGGAGGCCAAGGTGGGCAAATCACTTGGGGTCAGGAGTTTGAGACCAGCCTCGTCAATGTGGTGAAACCCTGTGTCTACTAAAAATACAAAAATTAGCCGGGCGTGGTGGCACGTGCCTGTAATCCCAGCTACTCAGGAGGCTGAGGCAGGAAAATCGATTGAACCTGGGAGGTGGAGGTTGCCGTGAGCTGAGATTGTACCACTGCACTCCACCCTAGGTGACAGAGCAAGACTCTGTCTCATAAATTTTAAAAAAGATGAGAAGATATGGGTGAAATATATAGCAAAGATACTAGAGAAGAAAAGCTGTCTTAATGCAATCTGAGATCTTGAGGGGCAAGCACAGAAGTACAAATAGAGTTAAAGTCATTTATTAAATATTCTCAGTGCTCTATGTGTATTATCTCATTTAAGCCTTGGAAGGCTTTTCTCCTTGTTTTACAGACAAAGAAATAGAGGTTGAGAATGTCAAATGACTTAAGCTGGAGTGCCACAGATAGCAAATGACAGAGCTTGAATCCAGGTCAGCCCAACTCCGAAGCACTGATCCTATACATACCACTTCTCAACAGCTTAAGGGCAATGAAATATGCCTTCAAACAAGGAAGTAATAGCACAGACTGGGGTTTTGCTTTAGGATTGTGTAAAGTAAAAATGTCTTGTGTAAAGTAACCCTCTGTATGACATGCAGAGATCACAGTGTCTTCTCTGTGGTTGTGAAGGAACACTAAGCATTGCCAGTGCATGAGATCCGGTCGTCTTTTTCCAGCACATAAAAGCCTGTACTTCCTAGCTCCCTTGCCAAGGGGTGGGACCATGTGATCCATTCTAATGAATGGGCTGCAATCAGAAGAAACACAATCTAAGGAATTATTATTATTATTTTTGTGTGTATGATGGAGTTTCCCTCTGTCGCCCAGGCTGGGGTACAGTAGTGTGATGTCAGCTCACTGCAGCCTCTGCCTCCCGGGTTCAAGCAATTTTCCTGCCTCAGCCTCCTAAGTAGCTGGAATTACAGGTATGCACCATCACACCTGGCTAAATTTTTAAATTTTCAGTAGAGACAGGATTTCATCATGTTGGCCAGGCTGGTCTCAGACTCCTGACCTCAGGCAATCCACCTCCCTCAGCCTCCCAAAGTGCTGGGATTACAGGCATGAGCCATTGTGCCTGGCTGGGAATTTAAGTGTTGATGCAAGATCTTCCTCTCCCTTCTCCTCTGGAGCAGCATTAATCAAGGACCCTGTGTATTTCAAATGGTGCATCCATGTATGGATGGCATTAACCCCCAAACCTTCTACCACTCCTCTCAATTTCCTTCATGTCACAAAGTTGGAGCTCAGCTGATGGGACTTCAGTAAAGACCCAGGGCCTGTCCAACCCAGAGAGCAGGCCTGCTAGAGGCAGATTCATCTGTCGGGCCAGAGTCAGGAAGAGCTGGGAAAACAGCCAGAAAATCTGAGCAGAAGCTCCTGTCTCAATGGCAACACTATCCCATTCCATGGGTACATCTGCTGGAGCTGCTGGAGGGCAGGGCTCCCACTCTTGAGGTGCCTGACTGCTCCATGCACTGAGGGCTACATGGCATGGAGTGTGCTGGATGTACAGAGACCAGAGGCATTTCACAAGTCAATCAGCTCTGGAGATGAGGCAAGCAGCCTGGGACGAGGAGCTGGTAGGAACCAGATGACTGCGGGCTATATGCCTCCAGTAAGCGTGTGTTCCTTCGTTCATGCATTCATGCATTCATTCATTCATTCCTCATATTATGCTGACTCCTTCTATGTGCCAGGCACTGCCCTAGCGACTAGGAATATACCAATGAATGAAACAAAACCCCTGCCCTCTGGAGAGGCCAGTAATAAACAAACAAGTCAATATATGTCAGCTGGAGCTGAGTACAATGGAGAAAGTGATGCAGAGGGAGGGGGTGGGTGCTGGGAGATGCCACGTTATAGGATGCTCCCAGATGGATAAGAGACATTAGAAGGAAGTCCCAGAGGAAACAAGGGGTGGACTTTGCAGACATCTGGGAGGTGTGGGCACCATTGATGGAAAGGCAGGAACCCTGGTGAGTTTCAAGAACAACAGGCAGTCAGTATGTGGACAGGAGTGAGTGCGGGGGAACTCACATCATATTAGGGGAGATGAGGGGAGAGAGGAGGCTCATGTCTGGGGAGCAGAGGGGCAGTGATTGGGACATCCTCCTAGCTTGTGACAGATACCTTATAAGCACTTAACATTTACAAAGGGCATTTTCAAAGTGATCTGGACAATCTCATTTGGTCATCCAAGACAACTCTGTAAGGTAGATACAACTTTGTTTGTTTTTTAATGAGACAGGGTCTCGCTCTGTTGCACAGGCTGGAGTACAGTGGCGCGATCTTAGCTTACTGCAACCTCCACCTCCCAGGTTCAAGAGATTCTCCTGCCTCAGCCTCCCAAGTAGCTGGGACTACAGCCTCCCGCCACCACTCCTGGCTAATTTTTGTATTTTTAATACAGATGGGGTTTCCCCATGTTAACCAGGCTGGTTTTGAACTCCTGACCTCAAGTGATCTGCTGCCTCGGCCTCCCAAAGTGCTGGGATTACAGTTGTGAGCCACTGCGCCTGGCTTGTAGATACAACTATTTTTAACTTTGTCCATTTTAAAGACAAGAAAACAAGTTCAGCTCAGCATTGCCCCGTGATGGAGGCAGGATTCAAAGGGGCAGAAGCCACACTGGGAGCAATTCACCATGTCTGCAGGAGAAGGGCCTGCCCAGGGCTCCCTGGGCTCAGCAAGAGGCTTTTTGGTTCAGGCACCGGGCCCAGGGAGTCTGAGGGGACAAGCCCCGCAGCTCCCTCTCTCCCTTTGCCTGGGGACACTGAGCAGCCCTCGACAGTCCCTGCTCGGCGCTGCTTACTGGCCCTGCCTCCTGCCCAGCACATGGACAGCTGGGGGTGGGACACCTAGGGGAGGGGGCACTGGGTGTCTCAGCAACCGGCTTGTTTTCCTTTCCATTACAGGCGCTGGGTCGCAGCCACCAGTTGCTGCTGGCCCATTTGTTGCTATTGGCATCCCAAGGCCCCAAATTATGATGACTAATTCCCACCGCTTTAGGCAGCTCCAGGGCTGTCTTCGGCAACACGCTCCAGGGAGAGCGGGGTAGAAACCCCGCAGGGAGCACAGTAACACCCGACATCAATTCCAACTCAGCCTCCTGCCTCCCAGAGGGGCTAGGAGTCAGGAGGGACCGGCATTGGGCTCCAGCCAATCAGAGGACCCCTTCAACCACAGCCAGATCCTAGGAAAACCAGCTATAACGAGACCAGTTTCTTTTTCTTTTTCTTTTTTTCAGACAGAGTTTCACTCTTGTTGCCCAGGCTGGAGTGCAATGGCGCGATCTTGGCTCACCACAACCTCTGCCTCCCGGATTTAAGCGAGTCTCCTGCCTTAGCCTACTGAGTAGCTGGGATTACAGGCATGCATCACCATGCCCAACTAATTTTGTATTTTTAGTAGAGACAGGGTTTCTTCATGTTGGTCAGACTGGTCTCGAACTCCCAACCTCAGGTGATCCACCCTCCTTGGCCTCCCAAACTGCTGGGATTACAGGCGTGAGCCACCACGCCTGGCCAAGGAGATCAATTTCTTCATCAACATAAAACATAACAACCAGGTTTTCTCGAGAGGTAGTGAGTCCTCCATCATCAAGGGTATGTAAGCAGAGACCAGATGGCCTTGTGGGCAGAGGATGGTCCTAGATGACATTTTGTGTGTCTTTCAAGTCAAATGCAATGATTCCCATGAGTCCTTAGGACAGAAGACAAGCCCATTCTCCCCTCCTGGTTAGCTTACAGCCCGACTGTGTCCTGTGGTACAAAGTCAAATGCAAACCAATATGCAGGTTAACACTTCATTTTAAAGTCAGCCATTCAGGCGCTGTTTAAACAGAGGATTGCTGTAAAGAATTTGGCCTCCTTCCCAGCCTCCTTTCCCTTGTAGAACAAGGTTCCTGGCCCCTATACCGGCCTTCCAGTAGAGGACACGAGGGAGAGACAGTCGATAAATATTTGCCGAACAAATGCATGAAGCGGGGGCGGGGGGTGTGTTGGGAGGGTTGGGGGTGGGATTTCTGAGGCAGGTGTCAGGGAGCCAGCAGAATGCAGCCTCTGGTTGGGGGTCCTCGCTCTGTTCCTCCCTGGCAGGGGTGATTCTCTGCAGCCAGCGGAAGCACCAAGCTGTATCCCACATCTAACCACTGCCAGAATGTTCCAGACTCCCCAGCTGAAGCCAAGGGGTCCAAAGGGTGAGGGAAAGAGGGGCGTGGGAGAGCAGGGACACCCCTATTCCATTCTCTAGTGGGGCTTTTGACAGCTGAGCCCTAGGCAAGCAGGACACTCGGCCTCCTGGTAATTAGCAAAAGGCCCTGATCAATAAGTTATTTTTTGCTGTCAGTAATTAATAATTACAGCGTAGCCACACCATGTAATTAAACTTTCATCTGCTCCCTCGTGTACTGTTGGCTTTTATTGTGATTAGCTCCCAGCACTAAACTATCTCCCTTTGGAGCCTTTCAGGAGCCTCTAGAGCTGGGGGTTCCAGTCCTCTTTCAGGGTTTTCCCCACTGCCTTCTTCACTCGGCTCAGATTCCCTTCCTTCTGTTCTTCCCCTAGGCATGATTCTCTTGAAAGAAACTTCTGGACCAGCTGGCTGGACTGCTCCTGCCCTCCTCCCAACCTCTCAGGCTGGCCAGGATGACCTCCAGCAGTAATCAAGCTTCCAAGCACATGAGAAATCTCTCCGAGGCTCTTGTTAAAAGACTTCCAGGCTCACCCAGACCTTTCCAATCACAGTGTCTGGGAGTGGAGCCCAAGAATCTGCATTGCTACAACTCCCTGGGAGCTAAGTGCTTGAGGACCGCTCTTGGAGACGCAGTAATGTGGCCATGGAAGGAAGTTAAAGAAATCTCCTGGATAAGGAAAAAGAATTCAAGGTCTTATTGGTGGGTGGGAGGGTACCATTCTTCATGGACTCCTAGCTTAGTGTTAAAACCATCATAATAGCAGTAATAATTGCCAAGGATTAAGTACCTTCTGTGTGCCAGGCACTGGCTGGGGCCCTGTCCCTGGAATACCTTGAATTCTCCTAGCAATTCTATGAGGCAAGAGCTATTATTGCCAATGTACCGATGAGGAAACTGAGGCTCTTAGTGGCTAAGAGTCTTGCTGAAGGCCTCTGCAGCGAAGCTGCAAAGCCAGTCATGAGAACCCATTCTTTCTGCTGCCAAAGACAATGCGCTTTCTACAACCTCACTGCACTTTGCTTGGGAAATGAGTTTGAATCATGTGACCCATTGGGTGTAGGGACGATGGTAAATGTTAGCTTTCAGTTTACCCAGGTGATGTCTCTCAGATCCAGCACCTAAGAAAAACAACCAGGCTAGGCCCAGATAAAATCTGGTGGCAGTGGCCGATGTGAAGTTTGTCTCAAGGGAAGAACAATTGTTTGGTCCCTTGTTCTGTGCCATTACTGGAGAACCAGGCTTGTGGGCTCAGAAATGACAGAGCTAGTGGCTTCAGCTACCCGCAAAGGATTAATGTCATGGCCTGAGACTGGGAGAAACTCGTTCTCTAACCCCAAAGCAGATAAGAAAAGACCCCATGCCCTAATCCCACCCCCTCCAACACCTAAACCCAGCACTGCCCAAGCCTAGGACTGCCTTCCCACAGTCCTCTGCAAGGTTTGCCGCTGGGGACACACATGGCAGGAGAGGGCCTGATGCTGGAAAACACTCTCGGAGCCAGAGAACATGAGTGGAGCAGCAGGGACCTGGGCAGCCTGACATGCAAAAAGGCAGCAAACAAGAAAGGCAGAGAGGAAGTGAATCAATCAGGGAGACCTTCTCTGCTTCTGACAGGGGAGCCCCTCCTGCAGAAAGGGCAGGGACAGGGTGCCCCCTGGCCTTAACTTCAGCAGGAGGGGTGGGATCTTGGCCTCAAGTGGATGGCACAGGTGTGGAGGTGGGTCAGGAAGGGCCATCAGATGCCCCGGGGACTCCATAAGGGCCTGGTTCTAGATGAGACAAGAACTGGTGAGCCACCTGCCCAGGGAAACCATGAAGTTAGAAGCGTCCAGACAGATGCTAGCATCCCTTTCCTCCACGCCGTCCAGGCTTTTGGCTGGTAACACTGTGGTTATCTCAGAGCACAGCTGTGAGGCTGCTCCAGGATGAAGGACAACCCATTCCTATTGTGCCAGCATCAGGGTCCTCCTGGGACCCTGCAAAGAGGCGCCCCAGACAAGGAGACTCCAGGCGGCTGGTCCTGGTTTGAGGGAGAGGGGCTCAGAACTCACCTGGTTCCAGACCTGCCTCTGCCCCCAGATCATGGAGTGGCCTTGGGCAAGTCACTTGATGCCATTGGCCTCAGTTTCCCTATCTGTTAAATGGCTGCTAGAATAAGACGACCTCTGAGCTCCTCGCTTGCTCCAAGATTTTATGATAATCATAAAAATAATAACTTTTATTACCTTACATTTACAGGGCTCGTTACAAAATTTCTAAGTGCTTTTACGTAAATTACCTCGTAAAATCCTCCCCTCAGCCCTGTGAGTGAGAGCTGATTATTTTCATCTCTTTGATCTTGGCTCTCTGGATTGCCTGACGCTGGGCGCACGGGCGTCCCTTCTTCCCAGAAGGTTTGGAGGGCCAAGAGGTGGCGTGAGGAGCGGGTTGCAGCCCCGAAGTCCGGCCCCCCTAGGGTGGGTCTGGCCCCCTCTTGAGCTTGGGAGAGTGAAGGCCTAGCCCTGTGAGTCCTGGAGCTCAGTCCAGGCTCCTTCTCCCTCCGCCCCCAGCAGGCGCCGCTCGGACATCGCTGACACCACTGTCTGGCTTGGCGAACCCCAAAGGCGAGGAACCGCCGGTGCAGCCGCCCTTCCCCGCGGGGACCTGCCCGGGGACCAGGGAGACGTCTGGGCATCCACCCTCAGGAAGCCGGCAGCGCAGGTCACGTCTCAGATCCTTTGTAACAGTCCCAACCCCAAAACCACCAGCCCTTCTCCACCGCAAGGCTGCTCCCGGCAGCCACAGGTCACAGCAGCGAGCGGCTGCACAGACGATCGAGCTAACCTCGGAGGCTGGAGGCAGGGGCGGGGATGCTGGGTGCGGGGTGGAGGGCTGGGAGGGGAGGCCTCAGACCCTCCCCTTGCACCACCCCCCGGTGGGTCCGCGGCTGCACCCGCGACCCCGGCTCCAGGCCCGCGCAGCGAAGCACCCCCAGACCCGGCAGCCGGCCGGGCAGCCAGGGGCGGGCAGCCAGGCGCGGGCTCCCGTACGTGGCCACGCCGGGCGATTGATCTCCCTGGGCCAGAGACCCCGTACCCAGCGCCCGCCCACCCCTTTCCCTCGCCTCCGGGAGGCCATCGCCTGCCCAGCAGGGGCCCTGCCCTTCCCCGCAGACACGGAGCAGGGAACCAGGAGCTCAGTCTGGGGAGCTCAGTGGAGCCAAGCGTGGCGCCCGGCACGGAATGTCGCTCCCCTCCCCAGCCGGCGCAAGGCATCCACAGCAGATGGGGGGAGGGGAGCGCCCCTCCCACCTCACCTTGGGCTCTTCTCTGCCTCCCCAGGTCGTCACCACCTTCCCCCATTAGGAAGCGACAAGTCTCGGAGAGACTGCTCCACCCCCAAAAGAGCCCCAAAACTCGGGAGTGGGGGCGTCTTGAAACTCCCTGGAGAGGGCTCTGCCGCGGCTAAGCCGGGTGTCCAGGAGGCCACCGTGAGGCCAGCGGGCTCCCGCCGCCCCTCCCCCGCCTCCTCTCCCAGCTCCCTCCCCGTCTCCACGTGAGGGTCCCTCCTTACCTTGGGCTCCGGCCGCGCGGATCTGATGCAGAGCCAGCAGCGTCCAGATCAAAAGCCCCCACATGGTGACCAGCCCGGTGGGGGGTCCTCGGGGTCTCCCTTCCCTCCGCCTTGTTTTATAATCCTGGTGGGGTCCGGTACCCCGTGGCTTCGTCCCGGGAGACAGTCAGTCTACGCGGCTCCGCGCCCCGGACGTAATAAGCCCGGGAGGGGCAGCGCTGGCCACCCCAACCTTTCCTTCTCCTGTCCTAGTCCAAGCCCGGCAGCGCGCCCGGAAGGCGAGGGGCGAGCCGGCAGAAAAAGGCCAAGCCGCCCTCTCCGACTAGGGCGCCTCTCTCCCTGAGCACCCCAACTCCGACTTCACCCAGACAGGGCGGCCTCTGGGATCCGGCCGGGTCGGCGGCCGAGCTCCGGAATAAACTGACAACTTCAGGAAACTTCCTCCCGTGGCCACGTTGCCCGCCCCCCGCCCCTTCCCCGCCCCCTGGTGGGGTTCTCCCGGCCAACGCAGTCACCGCCGTTCCAGGCGCCGGCCCCCCGGGACCCGGCCCGAGCCGAGCGCGGCGGCAGACGCGGGTGCTGGGGTTCTTTTAGGGGCGCCGGTTTCGGGGGGCGCGGTGAGCATAGCGGTCCAAATCTCCCTGGAGCTGAAGTTTTCTTCTCTCTAACTTTGCAGGCGGCATCTGGCGGGGCCGAGACACCCCTCTGGGCTCCACCGCCCTCGCGCCGAATCCGGAGACTCCGGGTCCCCTCCCGGGGCGCCGGGGCCGGACGCGCCGTCGGCTCCGCGCCCAGCTGGCTAGCAAACTTTGCGGGTCCCAGAGCCGGGCGAGCAGCCTGGAGCGCCCATGTCCGCGCCGGCCGCGGGGCTGCAGGGGCGGGTGCTGGGCTCCGCGACGCGGGCTGTGGCCGGCGCCCGGGCGCGGAGCCTCCTGCCGGCCCGAGGATGGAGACCGGCGGCTCTGCCCTCCGCCGCGTCCCGGCCGGAGCTCTCAGGGAGGCGCACGGAGAGCCCGGCAGGCAGCCCCGGCTCCGGGGACTCGGCGTCCCCTCGGACGCCAGGCGATCGCCGACCTCCCTCCCGGGCCGGAGGAGCAGCGGCCGCCCCAGCGCCTCGGCCGCCGCCGCCGCCGCCGCCTCTCGCCGAGCCCGCCGCCCTCCGCTTCCCGGGCTCGGCGTCCTGAGAGCCGCTCTTGCCTGCGCCGAGCCGGAGCTGCGGGGGCAGCGTGAGCCGGGGACGAGCGCGGCGGAGGCGGAGGCGGAGACGCGGAGAGGGGGGCCGAGCGCTACCCCGTGGCCGCGACTGGAGAGCAGCCTGAGCGCCGGGAGGGGCGGCGGCGGCGGCGGCCCCGAGCCAGGCCCGGGAGCGAGCCCCGCAGAAACATAATCCGACTGCGCGGCCCCGGGCGCCCACTGGCTCCGGGACCCGCCGGGGGGCAGCAGTGCCAACCTCCCGCCGCGCCGGGAGAGATGCGCGCGAGCCCCTCCGCTCTCAGCCCAGCCTGTCCTTCCAGCCTCGCCCGCACCCCTCTCTCAAAGGCCTTACAGGACCCCAGATTCTCCTTTAGCCGGGAACCCCCAGCCTTCTTCCGGACATGGAGTGATGTGGGGGCGGGGGCGGCGGTTGGGAAAAGGGATTCGGTCCACCGATGATTCCAGTTTCTCCTTCCCAAGTCAGGCTCTCCAAAGTCTGGAGATGCTCAGGGCGGAAAGGGAGACACCGGAGGCCTGGGACCTGCAGAAGCCCGAGAAAGTGAAGTTGATGCCAAGGCGCGTGCGTTCTTTGTTTCTTTTTTCTTCGGAGCTCTGCTTGTAAAGGGTAGAAGAACGGGACATCGGTGGAGGATGTCACTCAAACAAGTGAGGCTGGAGGCGTCCTCTGCTGTGGCCCGAAGCTAGCACGTCCTCCAAGAAGCTCCGCTGGGGCTCACAGGCTCCAGTTCAAGTTTCCTGGGCACCAGGAAAATTTAAGGGGCCTTCACCTCGGTGGACTCTTTCCCCGCAAACAAAAATATTAAAAATAAGATTTTGCAACTGCGTTGGCATAAAGAAAAGTATAATTGATATTGCATAGTAAAACATGTTCAACCTAAAGCTTTACTTATTTTTTTCTGGTTTTAAAAGAAATGAAAACATGCTCATGGACCTCCAAAAGAGGATGGGCCCTGGCACTGGGCTTGCGGTGCTTAATGGAGAAGTCGGCCCTGCGTGTCTGATATGTCTTCTGGGAAACAAAGAACTAGTGAGATCCTCCACCGTTTACCACAGCGCTTCCCTCTTCTCTCTTTCGTGGTCCTGCTTAGCCTGGGCCCCCACTGCCGTCTAGCCTTTCTGGTCCTTGAAGTCTAGGACTGTCACTCACTGATTGCCAGCTCTTTCCCACCCCAAGGACACCCCTTCTGATTGCTGTGGAACAGGCATAGCCACCGCAAATATATCGTCACTTACATATTCTCATTTCACCTGCTTTAGAAGAAGAACCGTGAGCATTTATTGAAAATGTCTGAGAAGCTGGCCTGCCTTCCCTACAGCCCTTCAATCACCTGATTCAAACATCACTTGCCCCTGGCAACCTGTGCTACATCCCCAGCTGAAGCCCCTCTGGCTGGCTGATTGGTAAATGGGAGGGCTTTGGGGGCAGGCGGCCTAGATGAGACCAGCTCTCCTCCCCGCTTGGTAGCCATGCCACGCCCACCTGCTTAATGATGCCCAGATGTGACGGTACACACCCTCTATGTACTCTGAATGTCCCCAGCTGAGAGCTCAGGCCCTTCTCAGACTTGTCGGGAAGAGCACTGGTCTTTAGGGTGCTGTTACACTGTTCGCTCACAGAGGGGGCCTGAGAGCCGTATTTGCGGAGAACCTCTCTCTCTCAGGCCAGATAGTAGAAAGGGGTGCATCTCTGTTTACATCACAGAGGGGGGAGTTCGTGTGGACACAAATGGCTGAAACCTGGGTGGATTCCACCCTAATCATGCTCAGTTCCCAGAAGTCCAGCAGCCAGGAATCTGAGCTGCATGTGCCTCCGGCCTCGAACAGCGTCACTCCCTTGTTAAGAGGAGGCCTCTTGCACAACCTTTGAAGGCCTGCAAACCTCCTTCTGGGAGTTTAATCCCTAACATGTGGGACAGGGGGCCCACCAGGGGCTGGGGTGAGGAAGGAGGTTTCCTTTTCTTTGCTGGAAGTCTCCAGGCGTGCCTGTAGGTTAGAGAGGAAAGGATGCCACTCCACCTGCAGCTCCTATTACGAATTTCTGTTTGCATCCATCTAGGATGAAGAAGATTTGAGCTCTTTTTGGCCTCAAGCCATACACACACACACAGGAAGGAACTCTCTGATTTTGCTTCTTGCCAGAGTTTTGCTGGCCCGGGAGAAGGCTGAGCTGGGAGTCTGCCACTTTGAGAGGGGCTGGTTACTGGGAAAGTCACTTGCAGACACCATGAGCTCATTCTTGCCACCAGCGGTATAATTAGAGGTTGCATCGGTGCATACAGTGGGCGCCACGTCAGGAGAGCTGTGAGTATTTCCCAGGCTCTAATCTGTTTCTTCCTTGCAAGCCTGCACCTTCCGGTTGGAGCCCACGCAGACAGCTCTCCCGGCACACTCCGACAGGACCTGAGTCTTCCTCATCTATATCCCATCTCCCTCCATCCCCAGGTCCCACACCTTGTCAAAGACCCTCCTCTCCAAACATTTGGCTCTGTAAATTCCAGAGGAGGGGGCGGACGCAGAGAGCATCATAACACATTTTCAAAGAGAAGGAAAAGCCAGGTCATTCTGCTCTGTCTCCTTCTCCCTTTCCAAGTGGATGTGATTTTCAAATGTCACCCTTCTAGGAAAAAGCTCACTGAACCCCAAATAAGGCCATTTTCGTAGCTTTTCATCCCACATATAGTCAATGAAAGGGCACCCCTGCAGAATCTTGAAAGGGAGCCTTTGGAGCGGGAGGTGCATTACCCCGTGTCCCAGCCAAGGAGCCAGAAGGCAAAACCCAGGCAGTCAGATGGAGCTGCTCAGCCACAGAAGGCCTAGATCCTCCTTAGCCCACCATCCCTCCGCATCGAACTCCATTTCCCCCACAAAAACCAAAGGCTGGGCAGGGACAGAGTCAGCTTTTCAATATGGTTATTGTGTCTTTTTTTCTATGTTCAATCTCAAATGTAACAGCAGCTAGAACAGAGTGTGCAATTGCAGGGTGAGATTGTATCCTCTGGCAGCCCAGATCTGTGCCGGGGACTGGCAGGGACCAGTCAGGAGGCAGTGACAGTGATACCAGGGAGGTGGTGGCACGTGCTTTCACTCCCTCCCCATGCTCTGTGCCCACTCCCTCATCCCAAGTTCTCTGCTTCCCAAGTTGCTGGGGGCTGCCCTCCACCAAGAAGTGCACTCTGGTGGCGATTTTGCTGGGGATAAGAAGGCGGAAGGAGTGAGCGCAAGGGTTAGACAAACTCAGTTTAGAAGAAAAATGAATGAGACCAGAAGGGTAGGCAGAGTGCAGGTGGCCTTTAAACTATGGGGCTGCAGAGCAAAATCATTCATTCGGGCTTCCCAACAGTGCCGTTCACAGCGTCCTGTTCCTCATCGTGAGGCTGCTCTCAGGGTTGCTGCAGGTGGGGCTGGGCCAGGGCCCCCAGAGTAGAGACTTTCTCAAAGCCATCTACCCCACCTGCAGGGAACTGAGATACCTCACGGCCTTGAAACAAGGGCTTCCGGTAAATAACTCGTGGCATTCGTTTTTCATTTTTGTTCTGTGTTGAAGATGGAGAAAGGAAAGGTGTGGAAGGGGTAGAAGTGGTTTATTAATCTCAATCGGAGAGAGAGGGGCCCTGGGTCCCCATTTCAGCTCCAGCTAACTAACGAAACAGCATAGACTAGGCAGCTTAAGCAACAGACATTTTGGGTTGTTTGTCAACTTTTTATTCTGGAAAACGTTTTCTACATGTATAAAAGTAGAGTGTCTAGCACAGAAATTCTGCCGTTCAATATGGAAACCACCAGCCGTGAGTGAGAGCGCTTCAGATGGGGCTATGGACACATGTTGAAATGATTATAGTTTGAATCTATTGAGTTAAAGATCATTTAAAAAATGGATTCACCTACTTCTTTTTAACTTTTAAAATGTGGCTACTGGGAAATTTGAAATGACATATATGGCCCATGTGACATACTTTTGGACAGTGTTGGCATAGACCTCCCTGCTTGTCTATGCCCACTTCAATAGTCATCAGCTCACGGCTCATCTGTTTCATTTACACCCTATGTACTTAATATTTTTTTTTGCTGCTTTGATGCCATCTTTATCGATGTGCAGAGCTAAATTTTGTTGACAACAGTCATTTATTTCTCATAGCCCTGGAGAGCGGGAAGTCCAAGATCAAGGTGCTGGCTGATTCAGCTCTTGGGGAGGGCTCCTCTCTTCCTGGTTTGTAGACAGCCATCTTCTTGCTGTGTGCTGCTGTGTCTGCACAAGGGAGAGAGAGAGAGAGACAGAGAGAGAGAGAGAGAGAGGAAGAGAAAGGGAGAATCGGGGTAGATAATGAGAGATGGGGGGAGAGAGAGAGTGTCTCTCTTCTTACAAGGACACCAATGTCATCATGTGACCCCATCTTCATGGCTTCATCTAAACCTAAGCACATCCCAAAGGCCCCACCCCCTAATATGATCACATTGAGGGTTAGGGTTTCAACATCTGAATTTGGGAGTAGGTACAATCCTTATCTGGGCTCCATCCCCACCCTCCTTTACCCATTAAAATTTGCTTTCATTCCCTTAGGAGAATGGGCCGAAGTGCTCAATGCATGTCCATGGCTTGGCTGGGCTAGGGGAAGCCTGTATCTTTAGCTTCTGTGCCAAGGTCAAAACCACCGTGGGGTCTACTCCTGGCTTTCAAGCCCTGGGATTTGATTGGCTGGGCACAGACCTAAACAGACTGAGGTTCTAACTTCCATCCTCCTCCCGGCTTGTGCCTGCCACTTCTCCAGGAAAGGAGGAAAAGAGACATGGAGAAATGGAAGAGAATATCCCCAAACCACCAACCCTGGTGCAGGAATGCTTACCAGCTTGCTGACTGGGAGCCAGATGCAAGCCAGAGAGAAGAGACGCTAAGAGACCACAGGAGACAGCATCTTTAAACAATAAAACTGCTAAATGTAGGCTAGGCTGGAGAAGGACGTGAGTGCATGGGAAACGGGAATCTGCTCTCTCTGGGCCAGTTTCAGCCATTCTGAGCCGTGGGGAAGTGAGGGTGTGTCCAGGCAAGTCTGGTGGAAGCCCAGTGCGATTGTCAGACGGGAGAGGGCGCTACAAACATGCTGCTGGAAGACCCAGGAAGGAGGAGGTTGGTGGGGTCGGAATGTGTACTTTGTGGTAGTTTCAAAAACAAAAACAGCACCCATTTTGCTCGTGAATGTCTTTAATGTGTCTACTACAAGATATGTAAACACCAGGGAGAAGTCTACCTCTGGGTGGCTAGGACATTGATCTTTGAATTAGACAAAGATTTAGAATCATTTAGGGCCATTCAAAATTACAGAGCGATGAACTCTAACTTGAACAATGTTTATTCAATCTGCTCACTAGAAGAGCAAGCAAGGGGATTTGCTTCTCAGAATCTTTACAGCCAAGTGTCACCACTCGGAGGGTGAGTGCCTTTGATTGGGCATGTTCCTGGCCAGCCTCACTGACCTCCTTGCCCACTTGTAGCCACACCTGCCTCTGTGCTTTGCTCTTGGAGATACCTGTGCCTGAAATACCCTCCCTCCAAATGTCCCCACCTTCCCTGCATCCATGTTTAGAAGGCACCTGACCAGTGAGACCTCCCTGTCAATTGCTTTGAAAGGGCAATCCCACTCTTGCCTGATGTTTCAAAATAGTCAACACTGGAGAAGCAGAGGTACTGACCAATCACAGAAGCTGCTGCCTGATCCTCTTCACCAGCAGGGACAGTTGTGTGTCAGCCCTGTCAACTCGCCAGCACACATGTGCACTCACGGTGGTGAACACATACACACATTCTCCCTATCTCCCCTTTCTTACTTTACCTTTTTCCCTTTAGCATTTTTACCACCATCTGATATATCATAGATTTTGCTTGTTCATTTATTGCCTGTCTTCCCCCGCTAGAACACAAGCAGCTTGTAGGCAAGGACTTTTCCTTATTTGTCTCTGTGCATTTAATCAAAATCAGACCAAGCAATGATGTTTGTTCAATGTAATCAAAACAATGAGAGAAACATACACAGTGTGAACAGCCTTTCAATTTCATTACTGTGTCTTTACTTCCACTGACCTTGCAAATTAAGCTGTTTACACCTCAGATGTGTGTTTTCTGGTATTTGGATTTACAGCAAACACTCGCTAATCCCTAAAAATTAACCCAGTGTTTGACAAACATCTGCAACATATATAATCGCATACAATAAATTAATTTCTAAGAAGTAACGCTTTGCAGAGCTAAATAAGTTGAAAGGCAGTGTGAATTTTAGGCCTGAGGCCACTTCTCATCAGCTATGCACAATATACACATTCTAAGTTAGGCTATGAATGAGTTAGGGCTGCTTACTTGGTTTCCAAAAACGATGCTTCTTTTTATAAAAGTTTACACTACAGAATCCTTCAAAGCCAATGCATATAAAATAAGATTCCATTTACATTTTGGGATCAAAGCCTACCCATGCTGGGATAAGGTGGAAGCATGTTTTAGAAGGCAAAATGCAAGACTGAATGAGTGCTGGAATGCAGCATCAGAGAGAGCTGAGTTCAAATTCCTGCTTCACAGGCACTAGCAGAGGATACTGCCTTACATGCCTGCCTGTAATCCCAGCACTTTGGGAGGCTGAGGCTGGCGGATCACCTGAGGTCAGGAGTTTGAGACCAGCCTGACCAACATGATGAAACCTGGTCTCTACTAAAAATAGAAAAATCAGCTGGGTGTGCTGGCATGTGCCTGTAGTCCCAGCTACTCAGGAGGCTGAGGCAAGAGAATCGCTTGAATCCAGGAGGCGGAGGTTGCAGCGAGCAGACATTGTGCCACTGCACTCCAGCTGGGGTGACAGATCCAGACTCCACCTCGAAAAACAAACCAAAAAACCCTCTTCATTTCTGAGGATATGGATACAAGTACCTGCCTTATAATGTGAAGAATAAATGAGATAACATAGAGGGTCTGGCAACTAATAAAGACTAATGATATTAGCCATTAAGATTAAAAAAATTATTCCACAATAATTGCTTAGACTTACAGAACAATTCTGCTTCCTATACTCCTAGAGATAATAGAACAATATTTCTAGAGATAATGGAAGTAGACTTGACTTTAGAGCAGGGGTTGATAGATATTGCATATGGGCCAAATCTGGCCCACCGGCTGTTTTTGTAAATAAAGTTTTATTGGAACACACCCAAGTCCATTTATTTGCATATTGTCTGTGGTTATTCTTACAATTACTTGCACACTATAACAGCAGAGTCGAGCAGCTGTGACAGAGACTTTATGGCCTACAAATTTTAAGTATTAGTGATACTGCCTTTTAGAGAGAAAGTCTGCTGACTCTTGCTCTAGAAGCAAATGAAGGCAATTCATTCCACACATTTTTTAGACCTGGATTCTGAGATTATAACCCTGCCTAGGCCTGCTCTCACCATTGTCCTGTAGGTAAAAGTATCTGTCAGTCCTTCCACACTTGCCTGAAGCCATCTAGGGCAGCAGCTCAGCGATGTGAGGTTATCTTAGCTTCCCTGCACCTGTTATCCGGCTAAAAATCATACCTAGCAAGAATCTATGCAATGTAAAGAAGTGGGGCAGAGAACAAACAACCTCTGCCTTGGGTGCAGAAACACTAATCTGGCTTGCTGGTATCACTTTCTTAGCCCCAGGGCCCTGGAAACTGCAGGTTCCCTCTCTCTGCTTTCACAGACTTCTCTGTACTTGGTGCTTCCCGCTTTGCTCTGCCCCACCTCCTCCTCTTCCTCTGCCTTTGCTGCTTTGGGCTCATGGCCTCTTCAAGTTTCTCACCCCTTTATGTATTAGCTCCTGGTTTAGATCTGCTGGGACTGGGTCTGCCCATAGCCAGTCAAGCCCTGCCAGCCAATGCTCCCATAAACACAATGAGGACATTTAGTTGAGAACGCTGAGGTTGGGGCCCTTTCCTTTCCTTATACTGCTTTTAAATACCCTAAATGGGACTAAATCTCCATAAATCCTACAAACTCAAAGAATTGAAAGGCTCCCTGGAAACCCTGGTTTCTCTTTCCCTGGTTGTGCTGAAGCATTTTATCTAAGGCGGCTCTCTCCTTGCTGTCCTAGTCCAAGTCCTCATAGCCACCCACCTCACCCTCATGCCAATCAGTCTCCCTAAACTTATTTTTTACTGCCTCCTGTGAAGCCCATACCATCACAGGCACGCATTTCTTTATACTGAAATAGTTTTCTTGCCTCTTGCTTTCACCTCCCCATCTTAAAGGTGAAACGACATGACCATAAATGGCATGACCTACTCTCCCATTCCTAAATGACTGTACCTCATTTTTACCTCTATATTATTTAACTATTGACTTCTAGATAAAGTCAGAAAATTAGACCTGTATACCTAGACTACATCACGTTTACTGCTTTGCTTTTCCTAAATTTCAGATTGCCATTATGCCAGTAGATTCATTGAAAGATGATATGATAAATAGCCCCAAGAAGCAGAAGCCATAAGGTTCTCGTTCAATAAGTTGTGCTTTACACCAGAGTATCCTGCTATTGGGGTGATAGTTTGACTGGGTATAAAAAATCCCAGGTTCGAAATCATCTTCTCTCAGGACACCGTAGATATTTGAGGCCCCTGCATTGCTGATGAAATCTAAGATGTCAGTTTTATTCTTATAGCTTTGCAGACAACATGTTTGTTTTCTCTAGAGAGAACTCATGCTTCTTATTCTGAAATTTCACCAGGTTGTATTTCTGTGTTGGCCTTTTTTCATTCATCCTGCTTAGTGAGGCCTTTCACTCTAGATCGGGACATGGGCCTTCATTCTCCTCAAGGAAACTTTCTTCTGTTGAGTTTTTTTTGTCATTTCCCCACCTCCATATTCTCTGTTCCCACTTTCTAGGACTCTCAGCAGCTGGATATTGTCCGTGCAGACCAACAGCATGGGCATCGGCTGGGAACATGTTGCAGATGCTGTCTCGGGCTTCACCCAGACCTGCTGAGTCAGGATTTGTTTTCTAACAAGATCCCTAGATGATGATGTGTGTGTGCACATGACATTTTAAGAAGTGCTGCTTTAATTTACTCTCACCTTAAATTTGGTTGACTATGAGGGTGACATGTCAGAAGAGCCCTCACCTTTTACCATGCCTGTCTCTATACTCAACCTCTCACATCTTCCCAGGCTTAGAAATCAGGGATGAGAAACCTTCTTACTCCCAGGGGATCCTTCTCCTCTGGGTACTTGTCCCCCTCACCGGCATGGTCAGGCTTTTACTTTCTACCGCTCTTTTCATACCATCTTTAAATAGAAGCAGGTATTTCCCAATCTGAAAAAGCTTCACTTGACCCCTTTGCCTCTTCCAGTTCCCATCCGATTTCTAAATTGGCTTTTCCTGCCAAATTTCTTGAATTCATGCAAAACAGGCTCTACCTCTGTTTCTTTACACAGCCCCTTCCTTAACCCCTAGATACCTGGCTTTTGACTCCTTGCTCTAAAAAACTTTTTCAAAAGGCTCCACTCAGCCTTTATTCTCAGGTCCTCTTGGCAGCATTCGCTACTGCTGGCCACTGTGACCTTCTGAAATGTGCTCTGACCTTGAATTTCATGACACCTTGGTGTTGTCTTATCCCACTGAAGAAAGCATGAGAATGCCCTCCTCTGGGGTGACCTCCCTCTCCTGTCCTTCCCTAAGTGCTCAGCCCAAATCTGGCTGCTTCAGAGAGACTTTTCCTATTGTTTGCATTCCACATTGATCTACTGACTCCATTCACTTTTCTCCTTTTGGCACACACACACAAAGACCAGACAAGGTATATAATAATGTAACTATTGGCCAGGCACAATGGCTCATGCCTGTCATCCCAGCACTTTGGGAGGCTGAGATGGGCAGATCACCTGAGGCCAGGAGTTCGAGACCAGACTGGCCAACATGGTAAAACCCCATCTTTGCTAAAAACAATAAAAAAATTAGCTGGGCATGGTGGCACATGCCTATAGTCCCAGCTACTCAAGAAGCTAAGGCAGGAGAATCGACTGAACCCAGGAGGTAGAGGTTGCAGTGAGCTGAGATCATGCCACTGCACCCCAGCCTGGGCAACAAAGTGAGAATCTGTTTAAAATAATCATAATAATAATGTAATTATTGTAATGCCCTTTCCATTCACCAACCAGATTAAAGCTACCAGGGATAAGGATGCAGTCTGTGCTATTGTGAATGATTGCTTTGTCTGTTCCCACCGCCCAAGGACAGCTGGACCAGGGGCTGCACCATCACGAAAATTTCTTTATCTTCACAGAGTTACTGGCAACCCTCAAAGCCACGTGCCTGGGGGCTACCTCTTCCCAGAGGGGAAGTTTCCTGCGAATTCAGGCAAAGGTGCTATGTGGTCTTGCTGTGCCGCTGGAACAGTCTCATACCTATTCTATGCTTTTTTGGGTATTTGTCCCAGTTTGGGGGCAACCTGTCAGTGAAATTGCCTCCGTGTCTGGAAAAGTCATTTTTCTCTTTTCATACTCATGATGTGAGAACATTTCAGAGGTGACTGCTCGGGGCTAGGGTATAGAGTCATATTGTGGGTATCTAGAAGGCAAAACTCCTCAAGCCAGATGGAAGCCCTTGGCTGCCCACAGACAGTTTGTGGCCCTTCTGGAAAACCAAGGGGCTGCTTTGCGCCCCCTTCCCCCCCACCCCCACCTACAGCTTGGGCCTTCTTGTCCAGGGCATGTTGCAAGGGTGCTGCTGTGGTATAAAGGAGGAGAGGCAGATGACACCAGGGAGGAAGGCAGATACCTCTTCCATCACCCCTCTGAGCAAGCTCATAGAGCAAAGAGAGATCCTCAAAGCTGAGCTGTCCCTCTGCCCTTCTCCCACCCACCTCCATCACTGCTTGCCTGGGGGTTTCCAGCTCAGTAACAGCAGTTCCACTGTCCCTGGTGCGCCAGCCAGGCCTTAAGGACCCTCCCTATCTCATCCTCCATATTCTGTCCAACACCTGGTCTATGCTTCTACTTCTGAAATTGACCCAACATTCGTACTTCTCTCTGCCTGTTTTGCCACTGTCCTGGCCCAGCCTCACCAAGTCCTGCCTGGACCTCTACCTTGGCCTCCCAGCTCTCTGCTTCCATTTCTCCAGCCCACAAGTCCATTCTAGGCAGGGCAGCCACGATGGTCTTTTTTGTTTTGGAGATGAAGTCTTGCTCTGTTGGGCAGGCTGGAGTGCAGTGGTGTGATCTCAGCTCACTGCAACCTCTACCTCCCAGGTTCAAGAGACTCTCTTGCCTCAGCCTCCTGAGTAGCTGGGATTACAAGCACACATCACCACGCTGGCTAATTTTTGTATTTTTAGTAGAGACAGGGTTTTGCCATGTTGGCCAGGCTGGCCTCGAACTCCTGACCTTAAGTGATCTGCCCAACTTGGCCTCCCAAAGTGCTGGGATTACAGGTGTGAGCCACCACACTCAGCCCACAATAGTCTTTTAAAAGTAAATCACATAATGGGATTCCCTTGCTTAAAACTTTTTAATATTTGATGTTATTATGAAATTATTATCCTTTAAGGTGTGATGTTGTATTTTGATTATTCCCCCTGTCCCCCTGAAAGAGAGTCCTTCTTTTTAGAGGCATATATCATAATATTCATACAAGAAATGATGTGGGCCAGGCGAAGTGGCTCATGCCTGTAATCCCAGCACTTTGGGAGGCCAAGGCTGGCGGATCACCTGGGGTCAGGAGTTGGAGACTAGCCTGGCCAACATGGCAAAACCCCATCTCTACTAAAAAATACAAAAATTAGCCAGTCATGGTGGCAGGCACCTGTATCCCAGCTACTCAGGAGGTTGAGGCAGGGAGAATTTTTTGAACCCAGGAGGCAGAGGTTGTGGTGAGCTGAGATCATGCCACTGCACTCCACCCTGGGCAAGAGAGTGAGACTCCATCTCAAAAGAAAAGATGTTATGTATCAGATTTTTTTCAAAATAACACCAAGTGGGTCAGGGAGGTAAGAGACTGGCCATGTTGAAGTGGGTACACAGGGCTTCACTGGACTATTCTACTTCTGCACGTGTTTGAAAAACTTTATAATGGAAAAGTTTAAAAAATTGCAAAGATTCTGCACATCTCATATGGCTAAGGAAAACAAACAAACTTCAGTACCGTGGCCTGGCAGATCCTGCCAGAGCCTGCCCTGCCTGTACCTATGGCCTTATCTCTTGTTATTCCCACCTGGCTTCTGAGGCTCCAGGAAGCAGCCCTCCATGCGGGCTCCTTTCCATTCCAATGGAAGCCATGCTCCCATGTGCCTGGGGCATCCCCTCTATCATCTCCAAGGTTGAGACAAAGTCTACGTTCTCCAACTTGGCTCCTTCCTGCTAACCCCCAGGTCTCCACTTAAAACCAGTCTTTCAGAAATGCCCTTCCCAACGACCTGATTTAAATTTAACTTACCCGGTTTACTTTCTCGCTGCACCCTTTAATTTCCCCTTTTTGTGCTTACCACAATTTTGGTCTGTTTTCCCAGGAGGGAAGTTCCACGAGGGCAAAGTTCATAGCTATTTTTTTCAGTGGTGTATACGTCAAGCCCAGCACAGTGTCGCCAAAGGAAGTGAGATGGCCACCACACCCTCAGTCCCCCTCCGAAGACACTGCCCTAGGCAGCTAAAGCAATAATTAAAATGAAAAAAAAAAACAAAAAAGGACATCAAAGGCAAGAAGCCATGGGTCCGCTCTGCCAGATCAACAAATGTTAAGCATCTTTTCATATTTTTTTGATGATCATTCTTTCATTAAGAAATATACATTTAGAGGAAATGTTGGTCTGCTGTTCTTCTCTCCCCAGACCTCTCCCCTTCCTTCCCCCTAAGCAACTACCATCATGAGTTTGGTGTGCATTCTGTGCATATTTTTAATATTTTTATGACAAACGTGCTTATCCATAAACGATATATGGTATGGTTTTACGTGCTTTTAAAAATATGTAAATGGCATTTTGTGCTTCATAATGTTGTACAACTAATGTTTTCCACTCAGGGTTGTCATATATAAGTATGGATGCATATATATTATAAATTAGTTCATCCATTGTAACTGTGATATAGCAATCCACTGTAGGAATACATTGCCATTGATTTATTCATCCCCTTAATGAGGTACATCTGGCTTATCTCCAATTTTATCTTTGACAAAAATGCTGGAAAGAATGTACTTGCATGTGCGTCCCCTCTGTCCATGTCTCTCTGACCCATTAGACTGGCCAAAGCAAATGAGAGAGAACCGGCCAGGTGGCCTGGCATTGGGACCTTTCGTACGCTGCTGCCGGTGGGAGTGTCAATTGCCATAATCGTTTCAGAGAGCAATTTGGCAATACTAGTTAAGGTGAAAACACTCAACCCTGTGATCCAGCAATTTTACCTCTGTCGTAAATCCTTATCACCAAAGGTAAATTACGTATTTATTTTCTGCTCAACAGAAAGCATAAAATATGTAATGTTCCTTTATGACTTCAAGCTGATCATGCAGTTTTACATGTATTACCTAATTTGACATTTGCAAGCATTAGAAGTGGTGTCAGCCCCTTGTTATAAACATAGGAACCGAGGCCAAAGATAAGGCCACAGAACTGTAGTTTGGTGCTGGGCTCCAGTCCCAGTCGTTTGACTGGTAATAGAAACGATATTTTCCATTACCACGGGCTGCCTTGCTGTGTTTTCAGGCTGCGAAGAACATTAACAAGCTCTGAGCACTTTGGCATAGCTGCTGCTAGGACCCCAACCAGATATATGGTCCTTTGCAGGACCTCGTGCATGTCCCCCAGGGGCTGTAAGCATTGGTGGCTGATGGGTCACAGCTGCCCTTTCTCAGAGAATTGCCCACAGCCACTGGAGTGGCCTCAGCTGGAGATGCCTGGAAACTTCCTTCAGCCCCACAGGCAGGGGGTACCTTAGCCAATGGCTGACGGATGCAGGTGTACAAGGCTGGCCTTACCGTCATCTCAAGTGGGATAGCTTTAGGGTACTATTCGTGCTCTAGAGCTCACTGTGGCCTGCGGCAGGACTTCAGCAGAGCCCGCTTCTTTGCCTCACAGCCTCTCCTGCCTTAGTCTGTGTTCCTCACGTCCTCCCATCTTCCTCCTGGGAGCCTTCCATTAAGAACTCACTTGTGCCAGAATTCTCACCTCAGGCTCCGCTTGGAGGGTGATGGTTTATCTTTAACATGTATAGGAATCACCATCATCCAGGTGCTGCGGTTGACACCTGTAGTTTCAGCATGCTGGGAGGCCAAAGTGGGAGAATGAGCCCAGGAGTTTGAGACAAGCCTGGGCAACATAGGGAGACCCTGTTTTTACAAAAAATAAAAGAAAGAAATTATCCAGACATGGTGGGACATGTCTGTAGTCCCTGCTACTTGGGAGGTTAAGATGGGAGGATGTTAAGCCTGCAGGGACCCTTGCTTGTGCAACTGCACTCCAGTCTGGACAACAGAGCAAGCCCGTCTCAAGAAAGGAAGAAAAAAGTCACCAACAGGTTTGTTAAGCACATGTGGCTGGGCTTCCTCCTCACTGCCTGTTTCAGTGGGTGTAGGAAAGGGCCCCTAATTTGCATTTCTAGCAAATTGATGCTGATGTTGCCGGTCCAGGGACCACACTTTGAGAACAACTGTTCTAAGGACCCTGACATAAGACAGTTGGTGCCAGGAGAAGGAAACCCTAAGGATGGGATTCTAGAGTTGGATAACCCGCTGGCAACGAGAACCTCAACACTGGTGATAGAGGGAGAAATGATAGTTCCTGGCATGTGGTAGCAACACAATTTCTGTGGCAGCTTACAGTTGGAAGGGGATGTACTGGCTTTTGCAGTATTTCTGGCACTGAAGCATTACAGCAGAGAGAGTAATTATAAGAATTATGGAATCGAGAGGCTGTTTCTGAGAGACACTGGTGCAGTAAAGAAAGAAATGGCGGGCCCAGGTTGATTAATCACCAATTCAGAGCGAAGTGAGAAAGTCAGAGGATCTCTTTGGCAGTGAGGTCCTTATCTCCAGGAGCTGTGCAGTGGTGCCAAAGTGATACTCATTCAGTAGAAACCATGCTTTCAGTGCCCATGGAGCCATTCTGTTTTCCACTTTCAGTGCAGTATTCAATACATTCCATATTACATACTTTATTATAAAATATGCTTTGTGTTAGACGATTTTGCCTAACTGTAGGCTAATGTAAGTGTGCTGAGCACATTTAAGGTAGGCTAGGCTAAGCTACGGTGTTTGGTGGATTAGGTGCAATAAATGCATTTCCTGTTTATGATGTTTTCAACCTAAGATTGAAGCTTACAGATTTATCAAGAGGTAGCCCCATCACAAGGTGAGGAGCATCTGTACACTTGAAAGTAATGTGGAGAATTCTGTACATATTTTTCTGTGCTCGTTTCATTTAACAACATGTCTCAGAAATCTTTCCATGACAATACCTATACGTCCGCCTTTCTTTTAGTGGCCGCATAGAATTGCATGCTACAGATATACTAGAATTTGTGTGATTACTTCCCTATGGGAAAACAGAGCAACATTGTTTACACTTGAAGGTATTCGATACAGGGAATTGGTCACACCAGTGTTAGGAAGTTAAAAGAGCAGAAGGGATGTGAGATAATCCAGAGGCAAAGCTATCACTAGGGATTATAGTAGCTACGTATCATAATAGCTGTGGGAAACAGTGGTCACTCCTAGGAACGGGGAAACCAAACAGAAGTGGAGTTACCAGAACCTAGGATTTGCAGAAGAGTGGGTGACACAACAATTGAGTTTTCATTTAATACAATTAATGAGTAAAGAAATGTTATCTTCCCATCCTCATCTGCATTTTTCTAATGTTTAGCCAATAGCTAGTAGTTTGAAAAAAAAACTTTTTAGGTAGATCTAGATTTATTGTTAGAGTAAGCCAGAGAAGAAGGCACGGGGAGCGTCTCCTGCTTCAGCAAGTGGAAGTCTCATGCCCTCCTTGCCAGGGCAGACTACAAGCCAGGCACAGAAAGACAGGCGCTGTATGATCTCACGGTTATGTGAGATCTAAAAAGGTTGATCTCTCAGAAACAGAGAGTAGACATGTGGGTACTGGGGACTGGGGCTGAGGTTGGGCAGGGAAGAATGCAGACGGGGGAGAGATTGATCAAAGGGTACAATGTTTCATTTATACGAGAGACATAACTTTTAGTGATCAATTCCACTGCATGGTAACCACAGTTAATTATAATGTTTTGCATATTTCAAAATTGCTAAATGGATAGATTTTTAACATTCTTGCCACAAAAAAATGATAAATTGATGAGATAATGAATATGTTAATTAGCTTGATTTACTCTTTCTGCAGTGAATACATAGGTCAAAACATCACACTATACCCAATACACACATGTAATTATTTAATGGAAAATGAGTGAATTTTTAAAAAAATTCAAATACTTGCTATTTTTTGTCCTTGAAGACTGCAAAGTAGTCTTGTCCTCATTGTTAAGTTGAATATTTTGACTTTTCTTTTTAATTTGCAGGTGCTTTCTGTTTATTCTATAAATTATGATTATATTGGTTAACTCTGTTGTTAATATTTTCTCCCAGACAGTTACTTTGATTCTGGATGTAGATCATATATGTATAATAATATACATATATAGATATAGAACATATATGTATATATAAAATGCATATATATGTAGATTATATGTGGGTATATATAGTGTATCTATATGTATACATACACATATATATGTATATATAATAAGTTTGTTGGGTTACATCTTTTTTCTTTATGACTACTAGGTTTTGATGTGTTTTTTTCTTAGAAAAACTTTCTTTATAATAAGAAAGTTTTTAAGAAAATAGTCTTAACCTAATACATTTTGAAGGTTGGGTTTGGTTTATGCTGAGATCATTAGTTTATTTTGAATTTATTTTTGTGTATCGCATAATGCATGGCCTAACTTCCTTACATTGAAGGTAACATCCATAATTCACTGACTAGGCTATCTTTTTCTTGCTGAAATGTCACTTAAATCCCAAACTTAATCACTATGAATACATATATCTGTTTTTGTCCTCTATTCTGACCATTTGATCTGATTGTCTATTCCTGCATCATAACTATGTTATCTTAACAAATGTCTGGATAGTATATTTTGCTCCCAACTAGTGAAAGACCTTTATTCATTATATTTGTTTTTCAAAAACTTGTTGGCCATTTTTAGGCACTGCTTTTTTTCCATACGGATTTTAGAATCAGCTCATCAAGTTAAAAAATCTCTTGTCTGAGTTTTAATTGTGGTCATATTACATTTATATATTAATATAAAGAGAATTGATGTACTTTCAAACTTGAGTCTTCCCCAATGGAATATTATCATCTAAGCTTTCTTTTGTGCTCTTCTGTGAAGTTTTATACATTTTCTCATATATACTTTATTAGGTTTGTCTAAATATTTTATAGTTTCTGTTGCAATTGTGAATAGCAACTACTTTTCTATTAGATTTTCTAATTGGAAATTGCTGGTGAATAGAAAAGCGATTGGATTTTGTATGGTGACTTTAAATTTAACCTGACTTGATTTGTACTAATTGCTTAGTGGTTAATTCTCCCGTGTTGTCTGGGCTGATAATCATATTGTGTGCGAGCAGCAACAGTTTGGTCTCTCCTTTACTAATATTTGACCTTGTTTCGTTTCATTTTTTTTTCTTTTTTCTTATTTTTGAGATGGAGTCTCTCTCTGTCACCCAGGCTGGAGTGCAATGGTGCAGTCTCAGCTCAATGCAACCTCCACCTCCCGGGTTCAAGTGACTCTCCTCCTCAGCCTCCCAATAGCTGGGATTACAGGTGCCTAACACCACACCCGGCTAATTTTTGTATTTTAGTAGAGACGGGGTTTCATCATGTTGCCCAGGCTGGTCTCAAACTCCTGACCTTAGGTGATCCATCTGCCTCGGCCTTCCAAAGCGCTGGAATTACAGGTGACAGCCACTTAGCCCGGCCTGTTTCATTTATTTCATGCATTGGCCTGTGCCTCCCCTCCAATGTTAAATGGTAGAGGTGATAGTGTTTAAACTTTTATCAAAACTGTTTTTAGTGGGAATGATTTTAATATGTGACTATTAAGAATGATATTTGTGATTATCTTGCTGTTGTAGGAAGGAAGGTTCATCAGGTTGAAAATTTTTTCTTCTATCCTGCCAATCTTTTATTATAGAGATGGTTCAATGTCAGTAAGTGACTCAATGGAAGTAGAAGAGGTTTGCCTAAGAGACCAGCTGATAAGGTCAAACCTCTGTCTTAGTCTTTTTGTGCTGCTATGAGAAAATATCTGAGACTGGACAATTGATAAAGAACATACATATATTTTTTTAAAGTTCTGGAGGTTGGGAAGTCCAAGACCAAGTTGTTGGCATTGGCATCTGCTTCCAAAATGGGACCTTGTTGCTGTGTCCTTACCAATGGTGGAAGTCAGAAGAGCGAGAGAACGCTGTCTTCACCTTTGAGCCATTTTCTATAAGGCTAATCCCATTCATGAAAATGGAGCCCTTATGACTCAATAGCCTCCCAAAGGCCACAACTCTTTATTATACTGTGGTATTGGGGATTCAGTTTCAATACAAATTTTGTAGGGGACGCCATCATTCAAATGATAGCACCTTCCCTTCCAGTGGCCATCTGAGCCATCAGATGAGGCTGGTTACAAAGTTTATTCATTCTTCCTCCTGAGAACAGTGGAAAAACTTACTCTCCACCACAGTCTTTCCTTCTTCATAACTGCCAAGGTTTTGTGTTTTTAATGAGAAAATGTGTTGGATTTCATCAACTTTCTCTTCAATATCCATTGAAATGATCAGAATACTTATTCCCTTAATTTTTTAAGGTAAAAAATTACATTAATACATTACATTTCCCAATACCAAACCAACCTTTAATTCCTAAAACAAATTAAACTTGAGTATGATGTATTTTTCTTTTGATACACTAATAATTTTATTATATATTATTATGTATATATAATATATATCTTATAATATATATTTTATTGTATATATAATATGATATAATATATATAATATATAATAAAATTAATATATAATATATATATTATATTGCTCTGTCACCCAGGCTGGAGTGCAGGGGCACAATCATAGCTCACTGCAGCCTTGCACTCCTGGGCCCAAGTGATCCTCCTGCTTTGGCCTCCCAAAGTGCAGAGATTACAGCTGTGAGCCACCATGCTTGGCCTTTCACCTCTAATTTTTATTAATAGGGTTGGCTTTTAAGTGTTTGCTTGCTTTTTCTGTTTTATGCCATTCTGGGTTTGGAATCGGGTCATGGTATTTCATAGAATTAATGTGAAACTTGTCCACTTCCCAGGCTTCTGAATGGCTGAAAGGTAGCTGGCTATATCAGTGAATCCTGCTCAACCCTGGGTTTCGTAGGTGGTTGAGACCTGGGTCTCCCCTTCCTCACCAGGTTACTTCCTCTTTGGAAGCAGAACTTTCCCCAAAAGGTGAAGGTCATATTCATTATCCCATAGGTGCTTCTCCCGACACTGTTCACTCTTCCATATCATAGGAAAAAACTATTCCTTGAAGGTTTAGTAGAACTTGTTCACAAACTCCTTATGATGATGACTTTGAGCCATAGTCCTCTTTGTCATCAGCTCCATTCCTGCCTTTGCCCTGCTTTGCTCTGTATCTAAGGGAACTACATTTTCAGGCTTGTTTAATCCAGGCTTCCACATAGGTTGGCCAATGGGAGGCACTGGCTCAAAAATGGGGGAAAGAAAGTGGGGAGAAGCAAAGACATTCCCTTCCTGTCCTTCAGCCCCCACTTTAGGTAGCTGACAGCACCTGCATCTCCTCTGTGGCTCCAGCCACCATTCTCAGCCCCTGCCTCAATGGGCCCAGTTTCCACTGAACTAGCCTCTGATAGAAGCGTCTCCTCCCTTTGCTCTTACAGCTTCCTGCTGTTGCTCAGCAACTTTAATGGGTTTCTCAGCTCTAAGTTCACCTATGTAACCAATTCCTGTATTAAACTCCCTGGTTTGAAATACCTAGCATGATTTCTATGTTCTGACTGGTTCTTGATTCATCAAGACCTTGATTTGACACCTCTGCTTTAATCAATTTTGATCACTTACTTTTTCTTAAGGAGTCATCTTTTCATTCTGAATTTAAAACTTGTCAGAATAAAGTTGTATATATCATCTTATGATTTTAAGAATCGTCTTTACTTTAGAAGTTATGTCCCCATTTTTGTTTGTGAAGTTGCTTATTTGTATGTGGATGTGTGTTTCATGATCAACATTGTCAGACATTTGTTTGTTAGTATTTTGCAAGGGACTTTACATAAATCCTTTTCTAAGCTTTACATCAACTTTGCAAAGAGGTTTATATCATCAGAAAATGGCAACAGAAAATTATTTCTTTACTTCCCCGAGACCAGATGCCTACTAAATCGCAAAACTGAAACTAGAACTCAGATCTGTCTGAATTGAAAACTCATGCTCTCCGATCTGTCTGAATTGAAAACTCATGCTCTCCTCACTTCTTCAGACAGTCTGAGCACTCTGGGTGAGATTAAAGGGATCATCATAAACAGGCTTGACGTTTTCTACAAGGAACATGAATTTCTTTTGTAATTGGAAAAGAAGTTAATTAAGCTTAAACAAATAATTATATATAAAAAAATAGCCATGAAAGGAGAGGAAATGTCACAGCATGGCAACTTAGCCCTTTGAAATCTTTGTGAAAGGCAGGTACATGTCACCAGGTAGCCGGCTATACCAGTGAATCCCACTTGACCCTGGGTTTCGTAGGCCTCCCTGGGTCTCCCCTTCTTCACCAGGTTACTTCCTCTTTGGAAGCAGAAGTTTCCCCAAGAGGTGAAGGTCATGTTCATTATCCCACAGGTGCTTTTCCTGACACTGTTCACTAAAGTATGCTTTGAAGGAATGGCCACCTTGCCTCACCCATCATGGCTCATATGATTTGGAAATTCACTCTGCTTTTCCTCCAGGTGGAAGAGTGGCCGGAGGTGCTGAGGTTCTCTGTGGAGACCGGGTGGATCCCTACCGCCAGCGTAGCTTGCTCATTCTCCTTGACTGGGGCAACCAGAGAAGGATCATTTTCTATTCCCACTCCCTCTCCAGTCCTGAGCTCAGCTTCTGATGGCAGAAGAGCCCTGAAACCTCCTAAAATAGCCTCCTGCTGGAGAGAGGTAATGCAATGCACACCACAGTATGCATATTGATTTCTATTTTTGGTTCTTATCAAGATTTATTTTTCATCCCTTCAGGTAATAGTGACCTTGGACTTGCCGCCTTCCATATTTGCAGCCTGGGTCAATGAATCTTGGTATTGACCTCAGGAGCCATCAATAGCTGCTTATTGTTGAGATATTTCAATGTCAATAAGTGGCCCCGTGGAAGTCGGAGGAGGGCTGCCCAGCAAACCCAGCAGCTAAAAAACCAATCCCTTTTCTCCCAGTTGTCATCTTGGCACAGAAGGGGCCGGTTCTAAAATTGATTAACTTTCCTGCAGGGAGTGAAAAAACAGACTCCCAAACATAGCCTGAATCCTGCGAAGGGAACTTTCTCCGAATTACTATCCATTATTATGAAAGGAGAGAAACACCCATGTGTGTTCTGTTTCTGTCTTCCCTCCCACATCTCCCTTCTCCCTGTCTTCCCTCCCTCACGTGTCATATTCAGTCCTACAGAAACATCCACAAGATTTTGAAAAGAGATATCTGGTTACTGGAACAGGTATTAACCCACCCAGGCTTACCTGATTGAAGATCGGGCAGGTTGATCTAGTAAAGAGAGCTTGCATTTTGGTGTCAGACACTCCTAGGAGCAAATCTTGGAGTGTTATGACTGACAAGTGCTTTCCTCTGTACTGTGGGCATACTACCTACCTTGATGCGAAGATGAGAGATGCTGTCTATATGTGACTGGCACCTAGTAGGTGTTTCATAAATCCCAGTTTATGTTCTATTATTATTTTTGAGACGGAGTCTCGCTGTCACCAGGCTGGAGTGAAGAGGTGCTGTCTCAGCTCACTGCAACCTCTGTCTCCCGGGCCCAAGTGATTCTCCTGCCTCAGCCTCCCGAGTAGCTGGGACTACAGGCATGCACCACCATAGCCAGCTAATTTTTGTATTTTAAGTAGAGACGGGATTTTGCCATGTTGACCAGGATGGTCTTGATCTCTTCACCTCGTGATCTTCCCGCCTTGGTCTCCCAAAGTGCTGGGATTACAGGTATGTGCCACCACGCCCAGCCTTTGTTATTATTATACCTGCCAAGCTGAGAGGTCAGGACTCTCCACTCCTTCTGCTGAGAGCGTTTCTGCTCTCATTCCCTCACATTCTCTACCCTATTCACTGATTCCTGCTTCCCATTGATAAGCAGATGACAAAGAAATGGACATGTGGCTGCAGTGAAATCCTCTTGGTACGGCTTGCATTCGTATCCCCACCTAAATCTCACGACAAACTGTAATCTCCAGTGTTGGAGGAGAGGCCTGGTGGGAAGTGATTGGATCATGGAGGCAGGTTTCCTTTTTACTGTTCTCATGACAGTGAGTGATCTGGTTGTTTATAAGCATGCACAACTCTCCCCTTCACTGTCTTCCTCCTGTTCTGGCCTTTGTAAGATGTGCCAGCTTCCACTTTGCCTTCTGCCATGATTGTAAGTCTCCTGAGGCCTCCCCAGCCATGCTGCCAGTCCAGCCTGCAGAAATGTGAATCCATTAAACCTCTTTTCTTTATAAATTACCCAGTTTCAGGTAGTTCCTTATAGCAATGCAGGAACAGACTAATAACTCTTCGTTACTATTGAACTGTGTTAATCTGTATTTACTGGCCATGCGTTCAGCCAGTGGCTCACTTATTCGTCCACCTTGGTGTGCTTGGCCTGGCTGCATGAGGGAACAGCTGGTCTTGGGCACAGTTCTCCAGGCCCAGGGCAGCGGCAGGGGCAGGGGCTGTCTGTGGCCTCTGCTGGGCAGCATTGTTTTGACTTCCTTCTATGTGAATATTGTGGCTTCCTCTTCCCATCTGCATTCTCTCTCTTCCTTTCTTTCTCACTGGTCACCTCAAAGCACTCAGCAGCCGTGGTGATGAATCTCTCCCACCTCCTCTCTCCCTAGACCCAGCCCTGCTCAGGGTGGCTTGGACTGAGTGCAGCCTTGGGGATGATGAAGAAGGAGGAGAAAAAGGCCAACACCCTACTGTGCCTTGACCCTGCCTTTCGGCCAGAGTGGTGACTTTTCCCAGTGATAATTGAGAGATGCTCACACAAAGGTGGGTAGAAGATGCCAGGAGAGAGAAGAAACCTAGTGCTCACACATTGCAAACAGGATTTCGCTGAGTGCTCGAAATAATCCTGAGTGGTAGGTGTTAATGTACCTATTTAGCAGGTAAGAAAACAGTGGCTGAGAGAGTTTAAAAGCTGAGATTTGAACTCAATCTGTCTGCCTTTATTTTCATGCACAACTGAACATTTGTGTCGGAAGGAAGGATTCTGGGGACAGAGGAGAAATAGGAGGACTTTCAGGCATCTGATTTGGTTAGAGTTGTAATAGATGCCCTTGGTGTGCTTATTGTGCCCTGGATCAGAAATTCTAAGAATAGAAACAGGGAGCACCAGACTTGCCCAAGACCATTTCCTGGCACAGCAGCTCAGCCTTCAAAGCCCTGTTTCCCCTCAGAATAGATTTCACAAACCACGAGCCAGCTTTGGGTAGATTTCCAAATCCTCTGCCTAGTGCCACCCCTGGACACTGGCTCTTGGTGCCAAAATCTAACTTCAAAGCAAACACCCGAAAATCAGAATAATCAGGCTGAATTATAAATTTGCATATGCAAATCAACACTTGTCCACACACTCACTCCCCTCCCAACAAAGCAGAAAGTAAAAGATCACTTTAGCAGGCAGTAACTATGTCTAATGGTGATGACGTTTCAGGACAGAGGCAGGAGTTTGCTCTTGCATTTATTTATTTATGAATTCCACAAACATGTATTGCACTTACCAAGTGTCAGACAGGGCATGAGGACCTGAGCACAAAAGATGGAAATGCATGTGTTAATTGTTGAGAAAGCACATTTTGGTTTAGTGATTAGTGTATTCTGTAGATAATGTATGTATATGTATATACTACATATATACATGTGTGTATATGTGTGTGCATTTGGGTGCATGTGTACATATGTATATAATTTATTAACTACAGGGTTTTTGCTGTCAAGGAACTCAAAGCTCAACAGAGAAGACAGACATAAAAACAATTATGATTTTTTTTGTTCATGGGAAAAATAGCTTTAATGTAGGCAGGATCAAAGAACAGAGGAGACTAGTATAAAAAGTGCCCAAGGCTATGAGGAAATTGGGAAAGACTTCAAGTGGGAAGATGTGAAGGCTGAGGGAGGGTTTTCCAGATAGACAAGAGGCATAGAAGCTGCCCAGGCAGAAGGAACATACATTCCCCTAATAATTGTTTATTAGAACATCTGCTTCTGGTTAGAATGAATTTTTGCTGTCAGTTAGGATGTAGAAAGTTACAAGAGACCACCACTCTAACTTCCTTTCCCCCAGACAAAAACAGGGAGCTTAGGACACAAATTTGCAAGTCTTTCCTAGGACAGAAGAGACTGGAGGATGTTGAGAGATATATATGGTATACACACATACACACGTTATCTACAGAATACACTAATCACTAAACCAAAATGTGCTTTCTCAACAGGATGCTGAGAGGACTAAACCCAGCATGGACAGGGATATGAAGAAACAAGCCGAACTGTAATAAATGTTTACTAGTCGTGTGGAGGCCGACATGACAGATCTGTAGCCCATAGAGCGCAGTAACAACTCTCGCCTTTTCTTCCAAATGTATGGCAGTGGTGGAGGCAAATCAAGAGAGGTGAGATATGTTCTTGGTGTGTTCCAGGATTTCAGAAAGGGCAAGGCAGCAGCCAGAGAGAGGACATGGCAGAGAAGTGGAATATAGAGGTGTCACCCTAGAGGGAAAGCCAGGGGTGAACCTAGAGAGCAGAAGAACTCAGTGGACCCAAAATCCAAAGCAGAGAGTGACCAGCTGTGGTTCAGAGGACTTGTTGGAATTCAGATCCCAAGCCCTACTGCAGGGATTCAATCCTCAACACATCTGAAGTCCATGGTGAACTGGCTGTCGCTACAGCTCAGACTCAACTCAACTCAACCACAGATTAAATTGACTCAGCCTCCCACTTCAGTGAGTAATTAGACTATATTATTATATATGTATTATATATAATTATATATACTATATAAATATAATATATAATAAGCTATATTATACCATACATAATATAGACATTAAGTAATGTATATATACTTTATATATTATATACTGTATATATAGTATATATACATATTATATAATACATAGTAGAAATTATATAGTATTTATTTATATTATATAGTATATATACTTCCTACTTCCTTCTATGTGAGTATGGTGGCTTTCTAGTGTATTATATTATTTCTATTATATCCTATATATTATATCCTATTATATTCTATAATAGAAATATTATATAGTATATAGTATACTATATATAATATAGACTCTATTATTACATGCTTTAAACTCTCCTGTTCATCGATACACAATGTCTGAAATATAATTAAAAATTACAAGGCACTTGTTAAAGCAAGAAAATGTGACCTATAATCAAAAGGGAAATAAGTCATTAAAGCAGATCCATGGATATTCCAGAGGTTGCAATGAGACAACAAAGACATTAAGGTAACAGTTTTAGATATTTTAATGGACTCAGTTTGAGAAGTGAACAACATATGTGAACAGATGGTGAATCTCAGCATCAAACTATTGAAAAACCCAAATCGTTATTCTAAAACAGAAAACTACTGTATCATAAATAAAGAATTCACTCAATGGGCTTAATAGCAGACTGGACAACATAGCAGAAAAGAGTGGTGAACTTTTAGTTGGGCCAGAAGAAACCACTTAAGAGCATGACAATAGACTAACAGATCATCTGGGCCCAAAATATCAATATGACCTAATGTACATGTAATTGGAGTCCCAGAAGAAGAGAACAGAAAATGCAATGAAGAAATATTTGAGCAGATAATAGTCAAGAACAGTTGAGGGCCAGGTGCAGTGGCTCACAACTGTATTCCCAGAATTTTGGGAGGCCGAGGTGGTTGGATCACTTGAGGCCAGGAGTTTGAGACCAGGCTTGTCAACATGGCAAAACCCTGTCTCTTCCAAAAAATGCAAAAAAGTAACCAGGTATGGGGGTGTGTACCTGTAGTCCTAGCTACTGTGAGGCTGAGGTGAGAGAAACACTTGAATCCTGGAGGTGGAGGTTGCAGTGAGCCAAGATTGCACCACTATACTCCAGCCTGGATGACAGAGAGAGAAGTTGTCTCAAAAAAAAAAAAAAAAAGAATATTTGGTTAAGGACATTAACCTACAGATCCAAGAGGTTTAGTAATCTCTAGTCAGCGTAAACATATACAAAACCATACCCACCCATACTGTAATTCAACTGTTGAAAACCTAAAGATAAAAAAAAAAACTTTAAATCCACCAACTAAAATTATATTTTAAGGGGAATAAGAATGAGATAGATGGGTGGCTCCTCACACACACACAAAATCGGAGAACAGAAGACAATGAATGACATTTTTAAAGTGTGAAAAATAAAAACAGAATTTTCAAACACTGAATTTTCAATCTAGAATTTTATGTCCAGTGAAAATATTCTTCAAATACAGAGGTGAAACAGAAATGTTTTCAGAAGACAAAAGCTGAGAAAATTTTCTCCTGCAGAGCTGCATTACAAAAAATGCTTAAAGAAGTGTTTCAAGGTAGAAGGGAAATAATACCAGATGGTAAGAAATGGAGAATCATACCTGTGGGAAGAAATAAAAAGTACCAAAAAGTGTAAGCCTGAGGATATTAAAAATTATATTTATGTATTATGTAAATATAGTTATAAATGTCTGTAGAAGACTACTGTCAAAAGTACAAATTATAACAATGTACTGTGGGGTTTTACCTTATGTAGGAGTAAAATATGTAGCAGTGAGGCCACATTATGCAGTGGTAAGGGTTTTACATTGTTTGTAAAATAGTGCAACATTATTTGAAGAAAAACTGTGTTAAGTTGAAGATGCATATTGTACCCTAGAGTAACCACAACATATTAACACAGAGGTATTACTGAAAAAATCAGTAGAAGAGATAAAATAGAATACTGAAAAATAATTCATCCAAAGGATGTCAGGGAATGGAAAACAGGGGAACAAAAAACAGGACAAAGAGAAAGTAAATATTGAAAGTAGACTTAAATGCAACCATATCAATAATTTAAAACACTGTAAATGGACCTAACTCTCAAATTAAAAGACAGAAATTATCAGAATGGATAAAAGCAAGGTCTGACTATATGCCGTTTCTAAGAAGCACAGTTTGTTTTATCTTACTTTATTTCAATAGCTTTTGGGGTACAAGTGTTTTTTTGTTACATAGGTAAATTATATAGTGGTAAATTTTAAGATTTTAGTGCACTTGTCACCTAAGTAGTATACATTGTGCCTAATGCATAGTTTTTTTAAATCCCTGGTCCCCCGCCCACCATTCCCTTTCTGAGTCTCTGAAGTCCATTATACCACTCGTATGCCTTAATGTACTCATAGCTTAGCTCCCACTTATAAGTGAGAACATAAAGTTTTTGGTTTTTTTGCTCCTGTGTTACTTCACTTAGGATAATGGCCTCCAGCTCCATCCAAGTTGCTGCAAAATACATTATTTCTATCCTTTTAATGGCTGAGTAGTAGCCTATGGTGCATATATACCATACTTTCTTTATCCATTCATTAGTTGATGGGCACTTAGGTTTGTTCCACATCTTTGCAATTGCGAATTGTGCTGCTATAAACATACATGTGCAAGTGTCTTTTTCATATAATGACTTCTTTTCCATATGATGCCTTCTTTTCCTTTGGGTAGATACCTGGTAGTGGGATTGCTGGATCCGATGATAGGTCTACTTTTGGCTCTTTAAGGAACCTCCGCACTGTTTTCCATAGAGGTTGCACTGATTTCAATTCCCACCAGAAGAGCATGTAAGTGTTCCCTTTCCCCATATTCATGCCAACATCTATTTTATTTTATTTTATTTTATTTTATTTTTACTTTTTAATAATGGCCATTTTTGCAGGAGTAAAGTGGTATGTCCTTGTGGTTTTAGTTTGTATATCCCTGATGATTAGTGATGTTGAGCATTTTTCCATGTTTGTTGGCCATTTGTATATCTTAAGAAACATATTTTAATATAAAATCATGAACAAGTTGAAAATAGTAAGAGTTATCCCAATGCAAGCAGCGAGTATCAGAAAGCTGCTGTGCTTTCTGATTATCAAAGAAAGCCAGGCACAGTGACTCAGTCTTGTAATCCCAGCACTTTGGGAGACTGAGATGGGTGGATCATTTGAGGTCAGGAATTCGAGACCAGCCTGGCCAACATGGGGAAACCCCATCTCTACTAAAAATACAAAAATTAGCCAGATGTGGTGGTACACACCTGTAAACCCAGCTACTTGGGAGGCCACAGCAAGAGAATCACTTGAACCCTGGAGGAGGAGGTTGCAGTGAGCCAAGATTGCACTCCAGTTTGGGAGACAGAGCAAAACTCTGTCTCAAAAAAAAAAAAAAAAAAAAAAAAAGAAAAGAGAGAAAAAAGAAAACAAGAGATTATCAAAAAAAAAAAAAAGAGAAAAGAAAATAAGAGATTATCCAAGTAGACTTCCAACAAATGAGGAGTATTAGCATCATTTCATGATCTTACATTTCATATTAATAAGGGGTGACTTTATCAAAAAGACGTAAGAACCTTAAACCTGTGTGTACCTACTTACAGAACTTAAAAATCTGTGAAGCAGAAATGGACAGAAATAAAGAGAGAAATAGACAAATACACAATCTCAGTTGAAGAATTTAGTGCCCCTTTATCATTCATTGCCATGACAAATAGGCAAAACATCAATAAAGGACACATAAGGCTTAAACAATGTCATTAAACAACTTGATATAGTTGATGTTTATGGAACACAGCTACACTCAACAATTATGGAATGCACATGCTTTTCAAGTGTATGTGTTCATTCAGCAAGACTGACCATCTACTGGATCAAGAGAAAAAGTCTCAACGATTAAAAAAGGAAATATCACAAGTTATATTCGCTAAGAATTACATATTTAAATCATAAATCTGTAACAATAAAATTCTAGAAAAATCTGCAAATACTTGGAAATTAAGCAATATGCTTTCCAATAAACCATTGATCAGAGAAAAAAAGTAATTAGAACATGTTTTATTAATTATTTTTTTAAATTTAATTTTGTATTTATACACAATAGATGTACATATTATCAGGGTACATGTGATAGTTTAATATATTCACACATCTTGTAAATATCAAATCAGTGTCATTGGGGTATCTATCACCTGAAATATTTGTCTTTTCTTTATGCTAGAAACATTTAAATTATTTTCTTTGAGCTATTTTGAAATATATAATTGATTATTGTAAACTATGTTTGCCCTGCTGATCTAATAAACACTAGATCTTACTTCTTTTAACAGACTACATATGTGTACCCATGAATTGATCTCTCTTCATATCCCATCCTTTCCTTTCTAGCCTCTGAGATATCAATTATAGAAATTGATTAGATTCAACCTACTCTCTATCTTCATGAGATCTAATTTTTAGCTCCGACATATGAGTGAGAAAAAGCAATATTTATCTTTCTGTGTTTGGCTTATTTCACTTAAAGCCATGATCTCCATTTTCATCCATGTTGCTCCAAATGACAGGGATTCATTCTTTTTAATGGCTGAATAATATTCCACTGTGTATATATATATTTAAGAAAAATCCACTCATCCAATGATGGGCACATAGTTGATTCCAAATTTTGGCTATTGTGAATAGTACAGCAATAAACATGGGAGAGCAGAATCTCCTAGATATACTGATTTTCTTTCTTTTGAATTCCAGTAGAGGAATTACTGGATCATATGGTATTTCTGCTTTTTGTTTTTTGTGGCACCTCCATATAGTTTTTCATTGTTAGGCTAATTTATATTCCCCCCAACAGTATATGAGCATTCCCCATCTCCTCATCTTTACCAGCACTGGTAAAGATTACTCCTGTATTTTTTATAAAAGCCATTTTAAATGAGATGAGAAGATATCTCATGGTAGTTTTGATTTGCATTTCTCTGATGATTAGTGATGTTGAACATTTTTTTCATATACCTCTTGGCCATTTGTATGTCTTTTTTTGAGAAATGTCAGATTTTTGCCCATTTTTAAATCGAATTCCTTGGTGTGTTTTTTTCTTTTTTCTATTGAGTTATTTGAGCTCCTTACATATTATGGTTATTAATCTCTTGTCAGATGGATAGTTTGAAATTTTTTTTCTACTCTGTGAGTTGTCTCTTCACTTTGCTGATTGTTTTCTTTGCTCTGCAGAAGCTTTTTAGCTTGATGTAATCCCTAGAAAATATTTAAAATTGAATGTAAATGAACACATAATATATCAAAAGTTGTGAAATGAAGATATTTGAGTGCTCTAAAGGAAATTTATAGCTTTAAATGCTCATAATAGGATGGAAGAAAGGCTTAAAATCTTCCTTAGGAAGCTAGGAAAAAATGCAAGTTAAACCCAAACTACAAGGATGGAAATGATAAAGATAAAAGCAGAAATCCATGAAACAGACATTGGAAAAGCAATAGATAAAATCAATAAGGATGACCAGAAGCAAAAAGTTGTTTTTTTAAAAAGGTTAGTAAAACCGATGAAGCCCAGAAAGACTGATTAAAAAAAGAAAGAAAAAATAAATTATAAATATCGGGAACTAAAGAGATAGCATCACTACAGAGCCCATGGACAATAAAGGGACGGTAAGGTAATATTATGAAAATTGTATGCCAAAGCATTTGACAACTTAGGCGAAATGGATGAATACCTTGAAAAACAATTTGTCACAATAAAACAGAAAATCTGAAGAGTCTTATATCAGTTATAGGAATTGAATTTAAAAATAAACCCTTCACCCATATAAAGAATAACAGTTTCAGCTATTTTACTAGCAAATTCTCTCAAACTTTTGGGAAGAAAAAAATGCCCATCTTACAAGGAGGGATCATGAGGGAATTTTCCCCAACTCAATTCATGAGGTCGACATATCCCCAATACCAAAACTTGACAAAACAATTTCAAACGAGAAGAAAATTATAAAACAACCTCCTTTGTTTTGTGCCTATGTTCAAACATAGGCACAAAAACTCCCTTTAAGAGGCCCAGCAAATTTAATTCAGCAATATTTTATTTATTTATTTATTCGTTTATGAGACAAAGTCTCACTCTGTTGCCTAGGCTGAAGTGCAGTGGTGCGATCTTGGCTTACCGCAACCTCTGCCTCCAGGGTTCAAGTCATTCTCCTGCCTCAGCCTCCTGAGTAGCTAGGATTACAGGCAACTGCCACTACTCCCGGCTACTTTTTGTACTTTTAGTAGAGACAGGGTTTCACCATGTTGCCCAGGCTGGTCTTGAACTCCTGACCTCAGATGATCCACCTGTCCTGGCCTCCCAAAGTGCTGGGATTACAGGCATGAGCCACCACGCCCAGCCAAATTCAACAGTATTTTTAAAAGATAACATTTTATTACCAAGTAGATTTGCTCCATGAATGCAAGGTTGATTTAGCATTTAATAATCAACTGATATAATTGGTTACACAACAGAATAATGAAGGAAAAAACATTTGGTCATCTTAACAGATGCAGGAAAAGCATTTGACAAAACAAAACTCCCATTCTCAATTTAAAAAAAACTCAGCATTTTAAAGATCAAAAACAGCAAACTTCTTCAATGTAATAAAGGGCATCTATGAAAAACCTGAAGCTAAATCATACTTAATTATGATATATTATTATGCTTTTATTATGATATGAGAAAAAAGATAGGATTCCTATTCTCCCCTCTGTATTCAGCCTTGCACTTGAAGCCTGGCCAGTGCAACAAGGCAAGAGAAATAAATGAATACCATAAAAATTGGAAAGAAGGCCAGGCCTGGTGGCTCATGCCTATAATCCCAGCATTTTGGGAGGCCGAGGCGGGTGGATCACCTGAGGTCAGGAGTTCGAGACGAGCCTGACCAACATGGTGAAACCCCATCTCTACTAAAAAATACAAAAAGTAGCCAGGCATGGTGGTGGGCACCTGTAATCTCAGCTACTCAGGAGGCTGAGGCAGGAGAATTGCTTATACTTGGGAGGCAGAGGTTGCAGTGAGCCAAGATCACACCATTGCCCTCCAGCCTGGGTGACAGAGCAAGACTCCATCATGGAAAAAAAAAAAATTGGAAAGAAAGAAGAAAGCTGTTTTTATTCACAGATAATGTGATAGTAAATGTAGAAAAATCTAATGAGTTTATATAATAATTCCTAGAACTAATATGTAAATTTAGCAAGATTTTAGGATACAAGGTCAAATATACGAAAGTCAATTGTATTTCTATATATTAACACGTGCGATTAGAGAATAAAATTGAAAGGCAATATCATTTAAAATATCACAGAAAAAAAGTAAAATATCTAGGAATAAATTTTTACAAAGACATATAAGACTTCTACACTGAAAACTCAAAACACTGCTGAGAAAAATGAAAGAAGACTTAATGAAATGAAGAGAGAATGCCCCACTTATGGATTAGAAGAGTCAACATTTTTAAGATGGTCATTCTCCCCAAATCAATCTATACATTCAATACAATTCCAACCAAAATCTCAACTGAATTCTTAAAAGAAATTGGCAAGCTGTTTCTAAGACTCATATGGAAACAGTGAAGGCCCGGAAGAGCCAAACAGTTTTGAAAAACAACAACAAAGTTTAACCCAAGAAATATGAGAACATAAACCCACAAAAGACCGGTACAGGAATGTTCCCAGCAGCCTCATTTTTCAAGCAGCCTTATTTTTACTAGCCTCAAACTGAAAATGATGCAGATGTCCATCAACAGGAGAGTAGTTGATCAAATTGCAGTATATTCATACAATGAAATACAACTCAGTGATTTAAAAAATGAATTATGGACACACGACAACAGGGCAAATCTCATGGACATTATTTGAACAAATGAGTCCAGATGTAAAACACGGTATGATTCCATTTTTACCAGCTTCAAGAATAGGCAAAGCAAATGTATGGTAATAGGAGCGAAGAAAACAGTTCCCTTTGGGTGAGAGGGGTATGGATTCATTGGCAAGAGGCATGAGAAAAATTTTTGAGGTCATGAGTGTCCTATATATTGATTTGGGTGGTTGCTGCATGGGGTGTATCAATTGCCAATATCCATCATTATTTATTTTTTTTTCTTTTTCAAGACAGAGTCTCATTCTGTTTCCCAGGCTGGAGTGGTGTGGCTTATAGCTCACAGCTCTGAAACCTTGAAGTCCTGGGCTCGAGCGATCCTCCCTCCCACTTCAGCCTCCTGAGTAGCTGGGACTAGGGATACACCACCACATTCTGGTCATTTTTAAATTTTTGGTAGAGAAGAGGTCTCACTATATTGCCCAGGCTGCTCTCGAACTCATGCGCTCAAGGTATCCTCTACCCTCAGTTTCCCAAAGTATTGGGATTACAGGCGTGAGACACTGAGCCCTGCACAAATTGTTCATTTTAATTTTACGTAGCATAAGCCTCAGTATCAGAGAAAGAAGGGAAGAAGAAAGAAGGAAGCCAGGCAAGGGAGGAAAGAAACCTAAGAGAAATTCCAAGAAATGCAATATATGAACCTTGCTTATCACCTGATTCAAAGCAACCAATTGTAAAAACACATTTTGAACCAATCAAGAAAAATTTGATCATCAACTAAGTAATAGAAGGTATTAAACAACCACTGTTATTTTTACTGGGCATGAAAAGGGTATTATTGTCATTTGTTAGAAATACATTTGGAGGCATACAAGGGCAAAATGATAAGATGTCTGAGATTTGCTTTAAAATGCTTCAGCAAAAAAAAGTGGACAGAAATAGTGAAGCAAGTTGGCAAAATGTTGATAATTGTTGAAGCTGAATGAAGGTATACAGGTGATATATTATTGCACTATCTCTGTGGTGTCTGTTTATAATTTTCCATTATAAAGTTTAAAAAATAAAATTTAAATTAAAAATTAATCATTGATTGGGTCATGTCACTCCTCTGTTCAAAATCTTCCAGCACGTCTCATCTCAGAGTAAAACCCAAAATCTTTGCATGTACACAGACATCTATTAGTGGGTCACAAAATCAATCTACTGCATCATGATCAGCATTTTCATTATGCAAAATGGAACAGAAGAGTGAAAAAGAAAGATCCTAGAGAACACTGAATGTATAATAAAATAGGCATTTCTACAGGAAATGATAGACTGCGTATTTATGTATGTGCACGTGTGTTTCTTTCAGTGAGTTGTGGTGAAAAGGTTTGGGAAGCAGCCCTACCTCGTCTGCCCCCCATCCCCGATCCCTGCCTATCTCTCTGCATCACTCCCCACCCTCTCTTCACTCCTGCCACGTAAACCCCCTTGCCAGGCATCTATCATGCCAGTCCCTGACCAGGCATCCACACGGCTCCCTTCCACTTGTTGCCTCACAAAGGAGGCTTCCCCAGTCACAGCGTTCAGCACCACTCTCTAGCCTCCTTCATCAGTTTGATTATTCAAGTCCCTGCACTTACCACACTTGGGTTTACTTCTTCATTGACTCTCCCTACCCCATTCCCATTCCCATCCCAGAAAAGCAGCCCCATGAGATCAAGGGGATCAACTGTCTTCTTCACTGTCGTACCTCCAGCACCAAGAACATTGTTTGGTGCATTCTAGGCACTCAATAAATATTTGTTGAGTGAAAAAATATTATTGAGGGTCTCCTTGGTGCCCAGGACTGTGCTCAGAGCTGGAGAATGAGCAGTGAACAGGGCAGATGTGGTGCAAATCCTTGGAGAACAGAGTTTGGAGGAGCAGCAATGACAGCTGTAGGACAATGTGTTTCAGCTACGTGAGGTGAGACTGTGGGATGAGCGTTTCAACTGTAAAAGGCACAGCTGGGAGAAGCACAAGGCCCTGTGATAGCCTATAACAGAGGGACTTAACTGTGTGCCTCTGTGTTGTGTCTGTATGATGTGTGTGTGTGTGTAGTGTATGCATGTGCATTTGGTATGTGTATATATGTGGTATGTGTTTATATGTGCTGTGTGTTTATGTGATATGTGTCTGTGTGGCATGTGTGTATGTGGGGTGTGTGTGTGTCTGTGATGTGTGTATGTGAGATGTGTGTGTACTGTATGTCTATGTTGCATGTATGGCTTGTGTGTGGTGTGTATGTGTCTGTGTTGATGACAGGTGGGAGGGATGATGCCTTCAGGGAGAACTTCCCTGAGAAAAACATGAAAACTGAGACCTACAAATCAATAAAAAGACAAGCAATACAATTAAAAATGAGCAAAAGATCCAAACCAATACTTCACACAAGGGCATATTTGAATGGCCATGAGCAGATGAAAAAGTGTTTGATATCATTAGTTAATAGTGAAATTCAAATTGAAAGCACAAGGCAATACCACTACACGCTCATCAGAATGGATAGATTAAAAAGACTGACAATACCAAGTGTTGGCAACAATTTGGGAGGAACAGGAACTCATACATTGCCTGCGGAAAGTAAAATAATACAGCCATTTTGGGAAACTGCTGATTTCTAATAGCTTTGGGTGTATACCTACTCTTTGACTTATCAATTCCTAGGTATTTAACAAAAGAAATGAAAATATGTGTCCATATAAAAGCTTTGTATGCAAATGTTCATAGCAGTTGGATTATCAACTTCCAAAAACTGGACACAACTTCAAATGTCTGTCAACAAGAGATTAGATGAACAAATTAAGTCTTGTACATTCATTTAGTAAAATATTGGCTGGGCACGGTGGCTCATGCCTGTAATCCTAGCACTTTGCAAGGCCAAGGCAGGCGGATCACTTGAGGTCAGGAGTTTGAGACCAGCCTGGTCAACATGGTGAAACCCCATCTTTACTAAAAATACAAAAAAAAAAAAATAGCTGGTGGTGGCATGTGCCTTCAATCCCAGCTACTTGAGAGGCTGAGGCAGGAGAATCGCTTGAACCCAGGAGGTGGGGGTTGCAATGAGCCGAGACTGTGCCATTGCACTCCAGCCTGGGCAACAAGAGCGAAACTCCATCTCAAAAACAAAACAAACAAAAAAAGAAATACTAGTCAGCAACAAAAATAAACAAATTGCTGATACACACCACGGCATGAATTAATCTCAAAAGCACTATGTGGAGGGAAATACCTCCTCACTTGTTGCCTTACCAAGGAGGCTTCCACAGTCACGGCATTCAGCATCACTCTCTAGCCTCATTCGTCAGTTTGATTATTCAAGTCCATGCACTTACTACACTTGGGTTTACTTGTTCATTGACTCTCCCTGCCCCATTTCCATTCCCATCTCAGAATAGCAGCCCCTAATAGATTCAATTAGTAGAATCAATTAGTATAATTGATTCTACTTATATGAAGTTGAAGAACAGGCAGAACTAACCTTATAGTGGTAGATAACAGAGCATTGATTGCCTGGTGATAGGACATTGATGGGAAAGAAACACGGGAAGCTTTCAGATGTGGTAGACATATTCTGCATATCTTGATTTGTGTGAAAGTTAATGAAAACATTCTCTATTTCTTCATTTTGGGTGATGGTTATGTGGGTGTATATATTTGTCAAAATTCACCAAATGATACATTTAAGATCTATGCACTTTATTGTATGTAAAATATACGTCACCTCTCTCCCGTGGGAAAGAAACCTAAGTCCTGAAGGCTGAGTGGAAATTAGCCTTGGGTGAAGGAGAGAAGAGCATTCTAGGTAGAAGAAACCGTGTTTGGGAAGCTCATGAGGAACCAGATGCGTTTGGAGGGTGATGAAGAGAATGGAGGGCGGCAGAGGGCTAGTGTGTAGGACGGGTGGGGCTCAATCTCGCTAAACCTTATAGGTCAGGTAAGAAAAAGAAAACATGATCAGATGCAAGGAAGAGTGGATGGGAGAGAGTAAGAGGCAAGAGGGGCAAGACCTGTTAGGAGGCTACTACACTCATTCAGGCAAGACCTGGTTGGGGACTGGGCTAGGCGCGGGGAGTAGAAATGGACAGAGTTTCTCATTCACGGCACTTTTGGCAGTAGAGTCATATTTTGGTGAAATGTGTTTTGCAACCAGGTAGAGAAATGAGAGCATCTTTGCAAGCTGGATCCGTACACATTGTTGTGAGCGGTAGGGATGTGGCTGGTGGTGAGGCTGGGCAGAAGGGCAGGCCAATCCTGCCAATCACTCAAAGGAAACTTTTTGTGTTAGTTGCCTCTTGCTCCATAACAAACTACCCCAACATTGAGTGACTTAAAAGAACAACCATTTTAGTAGCTCATGATTCTGTCATCTGGATTGGGCTCAGCTGGGTGATTATTCTTCCGATCTTGCCAGTGGTCTTCAGTGTAATGTGCTCAGCTGGGACAGCTGGCTTTGGCTGGACCTTTCTCTCTTTCCTTGTTCCCTCAGGGTCTCTCTTTTTCCACGTAGTGTCTTTATCAGGATAGCTAGATCTTTACATGGCGGCCCATGACTCCCAAGAGCACAAAGCAGAAGCTGTAGGCTTTGTTAAGGCTTAGGGGGATGCTGCCACATTGTATTGGTACTGTGTTAATTTTTTGTATTGTACTGGTTAAAGCACACACAAGGCTAGCTTAGATTCAAGGGGAGGAGACTGCACCAAGGTCATTAACGTACAAACTATTACAGCCACTTAAGGAGCCATGTGACCTTCGACAAGTTATTCAATCTTTCCAAGCCTCAGTTTTCTTATCTTGAAAATGGGAATAATCCTAGCACTTACTTCATAGTTGTTTTGTTCAGATTAGATAAAGTAACACATATAAAGAGTGTGGCAGGGTGTCTGGCCTAGGGTAATGATGGTCATCATTAGTGCATTGCTGCTGCTGCTGTCACTGCAGAGATGTGTGTTTACAGAGGCCCTGCACTGGGCAGGCCCTGCCTTAGCCTTACTCTGAAGGAAAGCCTACCCCCACTTAGTGCTGGGAGTAGAGGGCTGCCTAAGAAGGACCCTCACTTGTCTGGTGTCTCTTGCTGTCTGCCAGCATCCACTGCCCAGTGAGAAAGGCCCATGAGTCCTTGCAATGCCAGGCGAGGAGCCAGCCAGGCTCCGCCCTCTCCCTTTCTCTCCCATCCTCTTGTCTTGTCTTCTTTCTGTTAATTAAATATGGGTCAGCTATTTACACGAATGTTGACTGTTGCCATGCCAACCTAGAGAGCATCCTGGAAGGACAGTATGGTCTGCACCCCGCTTCCAGCCTCCACCTCAGGTCTCTGTCCCCTGTGCCTGTGCCTCTCTCTCTGTTTCTCTGTCTGTCCGTCTGTCTCTGTGTCTCTCTGTCTGTCTTTCTCATCAGTCCCTGCAGGGTACTCTTCTATGTTTCCTGACAATCAGCCCCTGAAGAGAGTAGGACACAAGGCCACCACATCTTCCAGGCAGGTCTTAAAGTCCTACCCACTCCCAATCTTTTCCTACTGTTAAAAGGTCCCTTAGATTTCCTTTCCATCATCCCCATACGTTTGGTACCCATCAATCAGTTGAGAAAATGCATGACAATGAAAAGTTACTATGAATTCAGTATGCTTTTAAACGAAAGCGTTTTGTTCATCCTAGCCAGCATAAGGAATACTGCAGCATATATCTGAGAGACATATCGTTGATTCTGATTTCAGGCAATATTTGGCAGCCTTTGTGGATTTGGAGGCTGCTGCCCTGCCCCCTACTCTTTGCTGTAATTCGGGGTTGCCCAAGATGCTCTGTTTACAGGTCAGCGCCTTGTATTAGCCTCTGCTGCTCAAAGCGGGGTCCACAGACCCCACTGTCAGCATCTCCTGGGAGCTTGTTAGAAATGCAGAATCTTGGGACCCACTTCAGACCTACTGATCAGAATCTATATTTTAACAAGTTCTCCAGGTGATTCTTGTGCACGTTAAAATTTCAGAAGGCTGCCTTAGTAGAGACGGCTGGGGTCACCTACAGTCAGTCCATCAACTAATAGTTGCTGAGTGCAGACGCTTTGGAGCCAGCAACCTGGGTGTGAATCCCAGCTCTTCCAAGCGGCACATATGGGGGAGGTTCCTCTATGTGTCAGGCCCTGGGGTGGGTGCCAGAAATATGATATGGGGAAAACCAGGCATGGATCCTGTTCTCTGGGCACCTACTGCCTAGTGGGGGAGACATGTGCTAATGAATGTGAAACTGTAAGGCTCTGAAGGAAGTAAACACAGGTCCATTCATTCACTCCATTCATTTAACAGGTGTTCATTGAGTACCTACTCCATGCTGGATTCTGCTGGGCATAGGAGATATGAAAGCATATACAATAGAACTTGACCTACCCTGGGAAGTCAGGGACGGCTTCCCTGAGGAAGTGACACTTGAGTGGAGAGTGAAGGATGCACTGGAGTTTACTGAGAGAGGATGGAGAGGGGGCTGCAGAAAGTTTTATCACTAAAAGTGTCAAATTCCTGAAAAGACTAGTGTCTTGAGCCTGAGAAATCTCCATGAGATACAGCATCAAGAGGTCACTGTTGACGTCTGTGGGAGCTTTTTCTTGGGAGTGACTGGACTGAAGCCAGGTTGGATGGTTGGAGGCGTGTGCGTGGGAGGTGAGGAAAAAGAAAGGGTAGACAAAGTCATCCCTTTGAAGCAGTTTGCCTGGGAGGGAGGCGGGGAGAAGGCAGATAGCTGGTATGGGCACAGGGGTGGGTTTACTTTGATTTATTCTTTGTAGCTAGGGAAGCTGCTTTTGATGAGCTATGTAACCTTGTGTTTTGCTTATCATCTCTGAGGCCAGTTTCTTCTGTCTCTGTATAATGCAAATAAAAGGCACACAATAAAAACCAAACCCACTGTATCTTAATGGTGTTGGAATTCCTCTTGGAAAGTGAAGAGCTCCTGTTTGGAGGAATGCCCTGATTAGGACTGCTTGAGGGTTAAAGAGGAGGCCTCAGAGGCTCTGGGTGTGGGCAGAACTGATTTGCTGAGCCCCAGGAAGGAAAGTGGCAGCAGCTGGAAAGAGAAGGAAGCAGAGAGGGATGGGCAGTGGCAAATCAGCAGGAGACTAAAACCTCTGGGACAGATGAGGAAGGCGGCCACCCCCAGCCTTCCTGCAGTCCTCCAGCAACCTTCTCTGCTTACAAACTCCTTGGTGGAAGTGGGTATTTTTTGTGGAGATCCCTGAGAACTGTGGATTTCCATGTCTATCTGATGAGAGTCAATTAAACTGAGGCAGCCCAAGAGGGGCAGGACCTGGACACAGGGAGAGGTGTGCAGAAGGAAGCCCCAGGAGTTCTCAGCAATCACAGATGACAGGGGTAGTGAAACCGAGGGTCCCGTTTATCCAGTTCTTCAAGGGGCATGGAGACCACCACTAACACTGGATTAGATGCTATGCAGAGGCATTGCACTGCAAAGCTATTTTCTGGGAAATGACATGAAACAACTTTGTTACCTTTATTCATGTCACTAGATTAACAATCACATATTAGGCACCTGCTATGTGCCTTATGCACTGTTGTAGGCATCAGAGTTGCAACATTGAGTGAAATAGACTTGAATCCTTGCCCTCCTGGAGCTTACATTGTAGCAGAGGGAGACATACAATAAGCAAATGAAAATACATAGTATGTTATATGATGATGGGAGCTAGGGAGAAAAATAGAAAAGATTTGTTCATAGTTTCATGAAGGAAGAGGAACAGAGAATGCCAGAGCTGGATGTATATGTTGGGGAGAGGGAGGGTCATTTAAATAGGGTGGTCAGGGAAGGCTTCAGTGTAGGGGTACCTTTGATCAGCTCTGAAGAAGGTGAGAAGTGAGCCCTGGGAACATCTGAAGGAAGACCATTCCAGATAGAGGGAATTTAGCACAGGGCTTCCCATTGAGCTGGGAAGATGAGACTTACTCAAACATCACCAACCTTGTCTTCACTGTCCATATTTCTATAATAACTGTGATAGAAATACGGACAGTGAAAGCCAGGCTGACAGGGTCTCAGATGGAAATGAGGAACTCATTGGGAACTGGAGCAAAGGTCATGCATGATACACTTAAGTGAAAAATATAGTTGTATCATGTCAATGCCCCAGAAGTCTGTGGAAGTTTGCACTTGAGATTGGTGGCTTAGGATATCTGATAGAAGACATTTCTAAGCAGCAAAGTGTTCAAGAAGTGGTTTGGCTGCTTCTAATAACCTATACTTAGATGGGGGAGCAAATAAATGACTTAAAGTTGTATTTTATATCTTAAAGGAAAGCAGAACATAAAAGTTTGGAAAATTTTCCGCCAAGTCATATGGCAAAGAAAGAAGAAGTTTTCTGGGGGAGAGGAATTCAAGAAGGCTGTGGAGCAACTACTTGCTAGAGATACTTGCATAACTAAAAGGGAGCCAAGTGCTAATATCCAAGACATGGGAAAAAGGCCTTGAAGGCATTTCAGAGACCTTGGGGGTAGCCTCTCCCATCACAGGCCCAGAACCCTAGCAGGGTAGAGTGGTTCTGTGGGTCAGGGCTGGGGCCCCACTGCCCTACAGGCCCCCAGGATACCACTCCCTGCATCCTGGCTGCTCTGGTTCTAGCTATGGCTCTAAAGATTTCAGATACAGTTCAAGCCACTGCTCCACAGAATGCAAACCACAAGCCTTGGCGGCTTCCACGTGGTGTTAAACCTGCAGGTGCACAAAGTAAAAGAGCTGAGGCTTGGCAGCCTCTGCTTAGATTTCAGAGGATGTATGGGAAAGCCTAGGTGTCCAGGCAGAAGCCTGCTATAGGGGTGGAGCCCTCACAGAGAACTTCTACTAGGACAAAGCCAAGAGGAAATGTGAGGTTGAAGCCCCCACACAAAGGCACTGCCCAATGGGGCACTGCCTAGTGAAACTGTGAGAAGTGTCCACATCCCCGAGACCTGACAATGGTAGATCCACCAGGAGCTTTTACCCCATGCCTGGAAAAGCCACAGGCACTCAACCCTAGCCCATGAGAGCAGCCATGAAGTAGTGTACCTTGCAAAGCCACAGGGGTAGAGCTGCTCAAGGCCTCGAGAGCCCACCCATGCACCAGTGTGCCTTGGATATGGGACATGGAGACAAAGGAGATTATTTTGCAGCTTTCGGATTTAATGACTGCTCTGCTGTGTTCTGAACTTCTATAGAGCCTGTAGCCCCTTTCTTTTGGCCAATTTCTCACTTTTGGAAGGAGAATGTTTACCCAATGCCTATATCCCCATTGTATCTTGGAAGTAAAGAACTTGCCTTTGATTTTACAGGCTCACAGGTGAAAGGGACCTTCCTCATCTCAGATGAGACTTTGGACTTTTGATATGAGATTTGGGAGGGGCCAGAGCAGAGTGTATAGTTTGGATCTGTGGCCCCTCTTACCAAATCTCATGTTGAATTATAATTCCCAGTGTGGGCAGTGGAGGCTGATGGGAGGTGTTTGAATCATGAGGGTGGATCCCTCATGGCTTGGTTCTCCCTTCATGATTGTGAGTTCTCGTGAGAGCTGATCATTTAGAAGTGTGTGGCATCTCCCTCTTAATTATCTCTCCCTTGCTCCCACTTTCACCACGTGATGTGCCTGCTCCCCCTTTGCCTTCCGTGGTGATTGTAAGCTTCCTTAGTCCTCCCGAGAAGCCACGCAAATGCCAGCACCATGTTTTCTATAAAGCCTGCAGAACTGTGAGCCAATTATACCTTTCTTTTTTATAAATTGCCTATTCTTAGGTATTTCTTTATAGCAATGTGAGGATGGCCTAATACAGGCATAATATAAGACTTGAATGACAGCTCCTCCCCTTGACAGCACAAACAACACCTCCTGTGAGAAGCCTTCCCTCTCTCCACCAAGACTTATGGCCCCCTTCCTCTGGGGACCTCTGTACCTTGTATCCACCATTATCAGTGCTTGTCTTACTGTGCACTATTCTTTATTTTTACATGTGTCTACTCCAGGAGGTTGTGTGCCTGGGGCTTGGCTAGTCCATATATTTGTTATTCCAGTACCCAGCACTGGGATGACACCTAGAAGAAGAGCATGGCTGGAGATGGGAAGGGACTGGAAGGCAGGTTGAAGAGAGGATCTGAGACCTGATTGGAGCTGGAGTTTAGGAAAGTAAGTCTGGATGTGCTAGATAAGATGGCTTTAGAAGGAGAACTGGGCAGGGAAATCAACTAGCAATGATGCTAACAACCACGGCACTGGGGATGGTGGGGGGAGGTATGCCCTAATCATGAGAAGGGAGAATGAGGAAGAAAGGAGAGACAGGAGAGACTTTAAGGAGAACTTGTTCCTTAACCACAGAGTGTGGAGGAGAGGGTATCATTGATGATGACCCAAGCTTGGATGCTTGGAGAAAAGAGAATGAGGATCTCCCAGGCACCATGTTACAGGCACTACATGGTTTATCTCACTGATCCCCTCTAAGTAAGATTGTCTTCATTTTGTCCACTGGAGAGTGACCCTTTTTTTTTTTGAAAGAAAGAAAAAGAGAGAAAAGAAAGAAAGAAAGAAAGAAAGAGCAAAAGAAAGAAAAACAATGAAAGAGAGAAAGAAAGAGGAAGAGAAAGAGGGAGAGAGAATGGGATTCTTGTTCTATTGCCCAGGCTAGAATGCCATCTAAAAATGGGTATTAAAAACCTCTTTGATGCCAATAATTGTGCTTAACAATGGAGACAGGAAGGAATAAGGGATGAAAATAACAAACAAGCAGCCAACCAATATTTTATTTAAACCTGTGAAATGCCATGCAATTGCTGAGGAGGAATCACTCCTTCTTTATGGCAATT